>WWET01006901.1:8523-24670 GCA_011038615.1 Limnodynastes dumerilii | reverse complement strand
GTGGCTGATGCGGTGGCTGCTGTGGGCCCCATTATCTCCATGGGCCCCGGTGCCGTGCACCGCTAGCACCGCCGGTAGTTCCGCCTCTGTATAGTAACATATGAATACAGAAGATAGTAACGTATGAATACAGAGGATAGTAACGTATAAATACAGAGGATAATAATGTATGAATATAGAGGATAGTAACGTATCAATACAGAGGATAGTAACATATCAATACAGAGAATAGTAACGTATGAATACAAAGGATAGTAACGATTTAAGAAGAAGCTTAAAATTAGGAGAGGAAAGTTACACCTGGGAGAAACCATTTTGATTTAAGGGGGAGTCAAGTTAATTGTAGTCTTTGCATGCAGGGATATATCTTTGAATTGCTTACTGCATACAAATACTGACCAGCTTTACTAATACACTGTTGTTTAGACTTGGGCTAGGAAACATTACTTCTAAACTCTAACACTGTTAGAGTTTGCAACAGATGACATATGACTCCCCTGCAATCAACATAGTTTAACCCAGGAGTAACTTTCCTCTCTTATTTTCAAGCTTCTTCTTAAGTATGGATCCAGCACACTATTACAACTGTTGTAAAATGAGATTGTAAACCAGAGAAAAAGTGGATCCAGGCCATATCGTAGTCCTTGTCCTTGGGGATCACAAATTCCATACGATAGCCTCTGCGGTGGAGGCTACCCTACGGTATTGCAGGTTAAGTATGCATAGGCATTGGAATGGGGGTGGGGCGAGGGGGCATATCAGCTCCCCCAAAACATGAAGGAGGCACTACCAGGCCTGGTGATGGGGGAAGCACACTTGTAAGCGGGGAAATTTGGTGCAAGCTGGTCACCCCCTTCCCCCTCGGCTATGGAGACTGGCAGTATCCTTTATGAGCTGCCGCAGAAGTTGCATAGAGCAGGTGATTGGAAAACTCCTTTCATCTGCTCTATGCAACTGCTTCAGCTCATATAGGAACTTCCTGTATACAAAAGGAAGAAATAAAGTGGGAATACTAGGAAGCTGGAGGCACATGAAGGGGATACTGGGGGGGCTGGAGGAACATCATGGGGATAGTGGGGGGCTGGAGTCACACAATGGGAATACTGGGGGTCTGGAGAGACATGATGGGGAATCATCCTGGGGGGCTGGAGACACAGTCCCTGTAAGTGCGAAATAAGACCCTTCTGTGTTGCTTACATCCACTGCAAGAGGGGGGAGTTTACTTTAACTGGAGACCGAGGAATACGTCCACTATATTTATGCAATACATTTTTTTTACCTTTTTCCCCGCTATTATCCACTGTTACTACAGTAAAAAAAATCATTTACCTTGACCTGTGGTTGATATTCCCATGGTTTACTTTGCACATTAATAGACGATTCATCTCCCTTCCTGCAATAATACATTTATACCTCTGCTACTTCTTAATGCTTTTCTTTTCATAGATCAGAACACAAAGCTGCTATTTGCAATGCATATAATTTATTAGGTGCAAGAAGCTATAAATTTCACGGCTATTGACTTTAAATAGGCAGGACACACTTAATCATGCCAGGGGAGATTTATAGTCCTGAAGATGGTTGTTGTGATAAGAATTAGTCAAACAAAATGAAAAAAAAAACAAAAAAACAAAAGAACCAATATCCAGGACACGGAAATAGTGTCTTGGCAGCACTTGGTAAAGATTATTGTAATGAGCTAATGCCTATTGACTGTCGTTGTAGAAAAACAAGTTTATGAATGGACCTTGCTTTCTTAACCTATTGACAAAAAAATATGGTTCAACCAATTTGGCCAAAGATCAGTTTGGGCTTGATCCAGAGCTACGCTTGTGTGCGTTTCCTTTACTTATTTCAAGCTGGAGCTTATTTTATAGGATATACTGGTTTAGAACATGCTGTCATTGGCCATGTAGTCCATGTAGTATTGGACACTTTTGGTCTGAATGCTGTGAGAGATATTAAGGCCTCTGGTGTCTGAGTGATGCATTTTGTATAATCATGTATTAGTGCTTACTGCAGCTTTAAGGCGTTACAAGGACACCTACTCATGCCTTGTTGTTTTTTCTGTTCTTTTCCATGTTTTGAGTACATGTCTGGGACGGCGCCTCAACAATCATCACGCCATCCTTATCAAGGACAAGACAACTCACGAGAACGAGCTTCTCACGCGCAAACTAGATGACTTGTAGTTTTTCTTTTTTCTCATTTCTTATCTTTGTACAAATAAAGCTACTCTGGCTGGGGGCTGGCCAGATCAGAACAAGCTTCAGCCTTTACCATCTGAGTCTTTTCTCTGTCTCTATCGATCGATACCCACAGGTACACCTTAGAAGCCAGAGTCCAGGGAAGAACAACTTTAGTGTCATCTCTGACAATGCTGACCAGCACTAAAATGCTGAAAGGATTCATTGAACAACGTTTTTCTATGTGAAAGGGTTGTAACAGGACAAATTATCTGGGCAATGCTGGTGTTATGGCTGTTAAAGGTGAAATAAGAAATACTCCTAAGCAAGGTAGCAAACACTTTTTCTGAAGTACTCAGTTACACTTATTTGGGAAAGTAGAATGATGCACATTAACAGTAACTTCAATCTGTGGTTAAAGAAGTGGTGTCATGAGGAAAGATTTGGTTTCATAAAATATAGCCATACCATCTAGCAAAACAGAAACCCATACAAAAGGAATGGCTTGCCCCCATCTTCAATGGGAACTGAATGTCTATGACAGCCAGGCCCGGCTGAACCTGGTAAGCGGGGTAAGCACGGAAGGAGGGTGCCAACCACTCCCCTCCGCCTGCTATCCCCCGCTGTCATAGGCGTCGGAGGCGGCGCAGCCTGGGGGAGACCATCAGGCAGCTCATACAGGAGTTTCCTGCATGAGCTTCCGCGGCAGTTATAGAGAGCGGTGATGTCAGCTGCTTTGTGTAACTGCCTCAGGCTCTCATACAGGAACTTCCTGTATGAGCTGCCTGCCGTAGGAGAGCGCCGTGCATGAAGTCTCAGGTAAGTTAGAAAAACATAACATTGGGCTAATTCTGCACTTCTGGATGGATGACTGGGGAAGAAAACTGAATTGTACTTCACTGTTATGTAAACTTACACAATAGATTGCATTTGTGTACAATACAGAGCTACCCTTAAGCTGGCCAAACACTAGAGTGATTATCGGTGTGATTGTACAATTATCAAGAGTTTGGGCCAATTATCATTGTAGTGAGGGGTCAGAAAGCACAATTATTTGATCTTATGGCATGTTTGAAATATGTTGGGCTTTAACTCCCGATATCATGTAGAGCAGGGCCGGCGCGATGCACTCCGCGGGGGGGATGTGGCGCATCCAGACGCCATGCTGGATAGACTCATCCCCCTGCTTCTCAGAGCTGACATTTAGCTGGATTTGTGACAACTGTGAGAGTCAGCACCGGTCCTCAGTACAGTGATGCCAGCCTATGCAAGTGGGCTAAAGGACCTCTGCTGATGTCTAGCCCATGTGACCAGTCACCTGATCAGAGGGAGGAGTCAGTGTTTCCTCCATTTTCCTGTGCCGGGCACAGCAGTGTGATTATAATATTTATAAAAGAGGAGGGCGCAAATGTATTTTTTCCAAGGGGCACATGACATGCTAGCACCGGCCCTGGTGACAGCAGTTTGAATGCTTCATTGGGAACCATTTAAACTATAAGAAGCAGTGAAATAAAAAATAAAAAACTTCTCAGTCACCCAAGAAGTCTTGTGTGGCCAGAAATTAATGACAGGTCACATATCCACATCAACTAAGGACAAAGGAAAAACATACCTATCAATAAAAACAAATGGAAGAATAGGAGATTCATAACGCAACCACTAAGAGCTATTTGTGCAAATGCATCAGTACATCTGTATAAGAAAGATTAGGATATAGCCATCATCAGGGCTTGACAACCGGGTGTAGAAAACTTCACAACAGCAGGCCGATGGCATCAGAACCGCAGGTCCGCAGAGCTCCACCCCTATGTAACATTTCATGTAACATCCCATGGGGGCACAGCGCATCGACCCATGAGAAATCCCATCTTCCTAGGAGAAACCCCAGAAAAAGCAAGCCAATGTTGTTTACAAAAGACGAAGTATAGTGATACTAAAAAAAGATCACCTTTAAGAATAAAGGCAAACTCAAAATAATAATGACAGGGAGGGGTATTTTGCAAAGCAGAAGGTTCCTAAAAAGGTTATTAAGGAAGCAAAGGCACAAGCTGAGTACAAAAAGGACAAAAGCTTTTTTAGGTAAATAAATGAAACATAGGATACATCCTAGGATACTAAAAGAGCTTAGAAAGGTGCTGGCAAAACCATTAACCAAATTATTTAACCAGTCACAAGTAACAGGAGCATTTCCATAATAATGAAAAATAGCAAATGTAGTCAGTCTCTCTGCAAAAAAGTGGAAGTAGGGAAGAAACAGCTTACTACAGACCAGTGACCTCACATCAGTAGTATGAAAATTGATAGTAACACCATTAAAGGAACAAATTGAGTCTCTTCAGGGGACAGACATGTTAACAGTGAAGTTCATCAGGAATTTGTACTTGGAACAGTGCTATTTAATATCTTTATTGGTGCTATTGCCTGTGGTATTGAGGGGGAGTCAAGTTAATGTTACTCTTTGCATGCATAAATCTTTGCTTTTGCTTACTGCACAAAGCTTTACTCTTACACTGCTCTTTAGTCTTAGGCTAGGAAATATCACATCTCAATATTAAGATGTAATCAACATGGTTTTGCACAGGAGTAACTTTCCTCTCTCATTTTCAATCTCTAAATCAGGTCCTATGTTCAGAGACGAAGGACCTGATGCACAGGTAAGAAGGAGATAAGAAGGAACGGATCACAATGCTACGCAAGGCATTTCCCTTTACACGCCATCGTTTTTTTGGTTCCTAACCGACTTAGGAAGGCCACAGACGATGCTGTAAGCGGGGAGAGGGGGTGCGGTACAGGACAGCGCCAGGCTGGACAGGCATTCATCCCCTCGCTCCCCGCTCTGCAGCACTGGTCTATTCCCTAAGATGGACGCCACTGTAAAACAATGCAAGGTACCACTCTGGTGCCTTTTAGAGCTTAACAGTGACATCTATTCACTTCTGCTGCGCCTGTGTGACAGGTAGATGCATGGTGAAGCAGCACCTCCCACTCACTGAATGATGCTGGAGTGACCTAAGACCTTGAGTGACCTTCACTCAAATCAGAGCCTTCCATGGAGGAGAAGCAGCAAATGAAAGGAGAGAAGACTTAAAGGGTAATTAATGGTATAGGACTTAAAATGGGAATACTGAGTGTTGGAGTAACATGATGGGGAATACTGGGTTCTAGAAAAACATGATGGGGGATACTGGAGTTGGATATACATGATGGAGAATACAGGGTGCTAGAGAGACATGATGGTGATACTATGTGCTGGATACACATGATGGTGAATACTGGGTGCTGGATAGACATGATGGTGGATACAGGGTGCTGGAGACATATAATGGGGAATACTGGGTGCTTTAGTAATGTGATGGGAGATACTGGGTTCTGGATACACATGATGGGGATATTGGGTGCTGGATACACATGATGGAAAATACTGGGTGCTGAATACACATGATGGGGGATACTGGGTGCTGGAGACATAAGATGGGGAATACTGGGTGCTGGAGACATATGGTGGGTTATACTGGGTGCTGGAGACATATGGTGGGTTATACTGGGTGATGGAGACATATGGTGGGTTATACTGGGTGCTGGAGACATATGGTGGGTTATACTGGGTGCTGGAGACATATGGTGGTTTATACTGGGTGCTGGAGACATATGGTGGGTTATACTGGGTGCTGGAGAGACATGATGGGAATACTGGGTGCTGGATACACATGATGGGGATACTGGGTGCTGGATACACATGATGGGGATACTGGGTGCTGGAGAGACATGATGGGAGATATATATATATGTATAGTGTGACAGAGACAGCATATCTCCACATGGGAGTAATGTGGAGAATCCTGACCAGGTTTTAGAGCTGCATCCAGTCTGGTGTGATCAGTCTTGGGCTAATCAACAGCATCAACAGCATAATAACTTATTTTGTCCTAACTGGGAAAACAATTTTCACGAGAAGGGATTATTAGTGCAGCTGGTAGATAGAAAGATGTTATTATACGTTCAGCACAAGTTACTTTTTAGAAAAAGGTGCTACACCTTTAATATATCTTTGTTAAAAACATATCATATTTCAATAAAACCCATTCTTATTAATTATCCAACTACCGGTATATTGATCATCTACAATAGTCTGGATCGAGACTTAATCCAATTAGAGAAAAAGTGAAAAAAAAACCTCTTGGCTCTTCTTCACTTCTTGTAATCTCATATCTCCAAACTCTACTGTGTTCTGTGCTGGAGATACCATGAACCGTATTCACAGATCCGTTTTTTAATACTATGCACGCACGTGGCAAGGCAACACCCACCAACAACCACAACATTCCCCTCTCCCGGCCATGCATTCATAGACTTACACCTCCATAGACCACTCTGATCTTTAAATGTGTACTTACGTGTGTATATGTCTTCCGTACGTGAGAATCTTTATAGCTGCGCCCTCAAGCGTTCATTTAAATGCCTCCCCCCACCCTTTCATATAAATTTTCAAGTACGTATTTTTACGCCGCCCCTCTGTACGCATTTCCCCAAGTGCGATTCAAATGTCCGTGCTTAAAGCACGTAACTTATGTGAATAAAGTTACTATGTGTGCACAGTTAAAATGTATCTAAAAACACGCATGCAACTCCATGTGAAAACGCTTCTATGCCTTTATCACCATTGCTGGGGCTTTACTGCATAGCAGAGCCAGTGTCTAAATAGACGCTGACGCGTTTCAAGCCAATTTGAAATTCTACATATGGTTTTCAGCTTAAAAAATTTTACCTTCTCATTAAAATGTTTTTACAAAGCCAAAATATTTGGTGTGCCTCTGTAAACAGTTTAACGCATTTTAAGCGAGCTCCCGAGGTAGTGCTGCATACCCTGCGATTCCGGAACCCTCTTGGCTTTGAATTTGTTCCAGCACCCCTCCTGACACCGTGGATAAACCCAGGCAAGTGCTGATTCTGGCCGGCTCCCTGGGAAGATAGTGGCACCGGAGTCAGGCTTGACGAGCCATGCCGCAAGAGACTGGACCTGGTGGTCATTTTGAGGGCATAATCCCGCCTGTATGGCAGAAATACGGCACTTGTATCTGAAGGGTTGGCCTCTTCATTGTACCTTCAGACGTATGTAACTTAGTTACATACACCTAAAACATCTGACGTGCATGCAACAATATTCCTAGACAGGGGACTTGTGCAAATTACTTGCGTAAGTCCTCTATCGTACGTACCTTTGGATCTGGCCCCTTGTGTGAATAAGTGGGGTGATGTTATAAAGTTAGGATTCGGTTCTCAAAAGAACTTTAGTTTACACAGACCCTAAGACGCCTGAACAGTATACTTCAGATTAACGTTTTAGCTTAATCTTCAGTTTTGAACCTTCAAACTCCTGTAACAAAGACAGTATTCACTTGGAGAAGATATACATGTGTAGGAATAGACTGCTAGCACATACATTTTTAATGTAAGTCTTTTATATACGCTAAAAGTTACGTTACACCTTTAATATATCTTTGTTAAAAACATATCATATTTCAATAAAACCCATTCTTATTAATTATCCAACTACCGGTATATTGATCATCTACAATAGTCTGGATCGAGACTTAATCCAATTAGAGAAAAAGTGAAAAAAAAACCTCTTGGCTCTTCTTCACTTCTTGTAATCTCATATCTCCAAACTCTACTGTGTTCTGTGCTGGAGATACCATGAACCGTATTCACAGATCCGTATTTTAAAAGTATACACGCACGTAGCAAGGCCACACCCACCAACACCCACAACACTCCCCTCTCCCAGCCCACCTCCATTGACCACTCTGATCTTTAAGTGTGTACTTATGTGTGTATATGTCTTCCGTACGTAAGATTCTTTATACCCTCAAGTGTTCATTTAAATGCCTCCCCCCACCCACTTTCATGTAAATTTTCAAGTACGTATTTCTACGCCCCCCATCCGTACGCATTTCCCCAAGTGCGATTCACATCTCCATGTGAAAACGGATCTGTGAATACGGTCCCATGCCTATATCACCATTACTGGGGCTTTACTGCATAGCAGAGCCAGTGCATAAATAGAGCTGACGCGTTTCAAGCCAATTTGAAATTCTGCAAATGGTTTTCAGCTTAAACAATTTTACCTTCTCATTAAAAGGTTTTTACAAAGCCAAAATATTTGGTGTGCCTCTGTAAACAGCTTAATAAAACTTAAAAAAAAACCATTGGTACAAGACAAATCATTTGTGGTGAAATGTGTTTTGTTTTTTGTTTTTTTGGGGGGATCTAGCACAGTAATTCACTTTTAAAGGGACACCCAAACCCCTAGAACTAGCGTTATTTCCTATTTTATGTTGCGCATTACTGAGAACTTTTTATGGTCCCATTCTACAAGAAAATGTGAAACAGCAGAACGGTGGCTCAGTGAGTAGCACTTACATAGCACTTACTTACTTGTGCCTCACAGCGCTGTGTGGAGTTAGTATGTTCTCCCTGTGTATGTGTGGGTTTCCTACTAGAGCTTCAGTTTTCTCCCACGTGCCCAAAAATATGCTGGTAAGTTAATTGGTTGCTAACAAAATGAACTCTAGTGTATGGGCCGTATTTACAGATCCAAGTACGCAATTATACGCACGCACGTAGCAAGCCTACACCCACCAACACCCATGACACTCCCCTCTCCCAGCCGTGCAATCGTAGACTTACACCTCCATAGACCACCTCTAACTTTACGTGTGTACTTACGTGCGTATATGTATTCCGTAAGTGCGATTCTCTGTAACCGCGCCCTCAAAGACTCATTTAAATGCCTCCCCCCACCCTCTTTCACGTAACTTTTCAGGTACGTATTTCAACCCCGTCCCTCCGTACATATGTCCCCAAGTGCGATTCACATGTCCGTGCCGAGAGCACTTCCGTGCGTATATTCTACGTAGCTAACATAAATAAAGTTACTACGCATGCGCAGTTACTCCGTACCTAAAAATACGCACGCAACTCCACGTGCAAACGGATCTGTGAATACGGTCCTCTGTGTGTGGTAGGAGTGATAAATGTTCTCTGTATAATAGTTGGTGTGGCTGCCGTCACATTCTAGGGGCCAGATTTACTAAGCTGCGAGTTTAGAAAAGTGGAGATGTTGCCCATAGCAACCAATCACAATTTAGCTGACATTCTCTAGTATGTAAAAAGAAAGTTAGAGCTAGAATCCGATTGGTTGCTATGGGCAACATCTCCACTTTTCCAATCCCACAGCTTAGTAAATTTGGCCCTAGGATTCTATGAAAGCATAAAAAAAGTGAAAATTCACTAGGATTCTATGAAAGCATAAAAAAAGTGAAAATTCACATATTTTGCAGTTTTTACAAATTTTTGTACAAAACTGTCATCAAAAACTAACAAAAATAAATGCAATTCCTGTAATCTTATACGCTCAAGTCAAATATTAACATATACTGTTTGACTAATTAAGCCAGAATTGGATGTCCTTCAAAAGTGTAATATTATTTTTATGTTGTTTGTTTAGTACAAAATTATCTTCCACTTATCTAGTTATCATCAAGAGCTAAGAGAAACATTGTTAAGTTGTCATGTTTACCGTATACAGAAAGGAGTATTGAATGAAATGATGCACATAGCTGACTGTGATCCCAACACCAATTAAATATGTATCATTATACAGATATTTATGCAAAACAACTGTAAAAAAATTTCAGAGAACCAAATGTACTCAATGCACTTCACTGACGAGAAATCAAGTTTCCAGACGTCATTTACTAAAGTAAAAAATAAATTTAAATGTTGTTTGCGCAAGTATAATGGATTGAGTGCAATGCATTTCTTACGTGTAATGATAATATCTAAGTAGGACTAGGAAACTGTAAAAATACATTTTTTATTTTAAATAAAATATAATAAAAATCAATAATAAAAAAGATGTAAAATTACAAAAAATAAAAAATAAAACCTCACACTTTTTCAGGTTATGATTTTAATTTGTTAAGGTGGTGGCAGATATACAGTTCGGGTGGTGGATTAGGGGAGTATATGGGCCCACACTCAGTGCCGCTTTGACATGATTTATAGCACATATTTCCCTCTCTCAAGTTAGTGCAGTACTCCAATTACTGTGGTAACTGGGTGTTCAAGGTGTCAATTATACCCAGGAATCCTAGCATGCTAATTGGTGGTTATTGCTGATTATTCTTCAATTGGAGTGCTGGTAGGACTCCCACACTGATTGGTGGATAGTTGGAGTTGATTGGTGGATAGTGTAGGTTATCTGTCAATCATAGTGCTGGGAGGACTTCCACACTAATTGGTGGATGGCTGGAGCTGATCGGTGGATGGTGCACGTTATCATTCCATCAGAATGCTGGGAGGACTCCCACACTGATTGGTGGATGGCAGGAGCTATTCACCAAATAGGGTAGAGAGACTAAACTTGGGAGCCAGGAAAAGTGAGTTTTTCAAATTGTTGTAGGGGGCTTTGGGGTCTGATCTAATTTTTATTGGAGTCTGCTTTTATTGAGAGTGTCTGATTTTTAATAACTGTTTGATCTGGGGTAAACATTTATGAGAAGTTTGTTTTGTTTCTGGGACTACTAATTTTCCCCCCTAGGGTTCCAAAAAACCTGGAAGTTCCTCTGACTTTGGCAGCCAGGAATACTCTTTCCAAGTGCTTAGGGCTCTAATCACAGCAAGATCATACATAACTCTGGATCCGTTCCAAAGATATTAAGCACATATTAGCACTGGCCCAAGTACAGATACCTGTGAAACTCATTACATCCATGCAACCATCTTTTATTCCAATCCCAAATCTTGCAACCCCCTTTAACAGTCTGCAATGTATCACAGTGTCAAATGTCTTGTGAAGTTTAGATAAGCTTTGTCTATAGCTCCCCTTGTTCTATTACTTTAGTGTCCCAGTAAGATGTGTTCTCCATGAATCCATGTTGCTTGGGATCCTGTAAATTCCTGGATTTAAGATTGCAATTTGTTCCTTTAGCAGTGTTTCCATCAATTTCCCTAATACTGATGTAAGGCTCATTGGTTGGTAGTAATACAAAAGTGGTAAGGAAAGTCCTTTAACTGAGGAGCAGGTCTTAACAGAATGCTCATTGCTGAAAGTGGACAAATCAGGGGGGTCGAACGGAAAACATCCAAAATAATAAAATGCTTGAAGCAGTGATGGTAAAACCATTAATGAAATTATTCAGCCAGTCACTAATAACAGGTGTAACTCCAGAGGATTGGAAAATAGCAAATGTCGTCCCTCTGCATAAAAGTGGAAGTAGGAAAGAAGCGGACAACTACCGACCAGTGAGTCTCACATCAGTAGTAGGGAAATTGATGGAAAAACTGTTAAAGGAACAAATTGATTCTCTAAAATCATTAACTTACAACATCCCAAGCAGCATGGATTCACTGGTGGAAACAAATCTTATTGAATATTTTGACTGGGTCAGTTAAGTATTAGGTAAAGGGGAAGCTGTAGACATAGCTTATCTAGACTTCAGTAAGGCTATTAACATTGTGCCACATCGTAAACTGAAATAAGCTGGAAAATTTGGAGTTGGACTCCAAAGTGGTGTGGATACGATCTTGGTATCAGGATAGACAACAGAGGGTTGTAGTAAAGAGAATCCCTTCTGGGCATGGTAAGGTAACCAGTGGAGTACCCCAGGGTTCTGTACTTGGACCAGTGATATTTAATATCTTTTTAATAGTATTGCCTGTGGTATAGAGGGGAAAATAAGCCTTTTTGCAGTTGACACAAAGATATGTAACAGGGTAGACACGCCAGGCGGTGTAAACAAAATAATTAATGATCTAGTTAAACTGGAGGAATGGTCAAGATTGTAATACCTGCAGTTTAATGCCAAAAAATGCAAAATCAGGAACTTAGGGCGCAAAAACCCAACTGCTCAATATATCATAATTAGTGGCACTACATTAGAAACTACTAGGAGTCATTATTTCATGTGACATAAAGGTAGCCAAGCAATGTAACAAAGCAATGAGAAAGGCAAGTCAGATGCTTGGCTGCATAGGGAGAGGAATTAGTAGCAGAAAGAGAGAAGTAGTGATGCCCCTTTATAGATCATTGGTACGCCCTCACCTAGAATACTGCGTTCAGTTCTGGAGGCCATATCTCCAGAAAGACATAAATAGGGTTACTTCACTGATAAAGTTGATTCGAATTTTAATAACCTCCCATGCTTAGGATAACTATATTACAAGAAGGGTACACCGGGCGCAGAGCCTAACTTCTGGACGGTGTTCACCAGAGCCCCTGATGGTGGGGAGGGATTTGGCTGCGAACAAGAAGCAGGTCGCGGCCCCAAGTGACTAGACTTGAACCAATAGGAAGACTACCAAACAAGGAGGGTACATGTGGTACAGATATAACTGATAGGGATAATAAAGGTAAAGCACAGGAGAAACCAGTACAGGTCTGAGAATACAAGGATGAACCGATAGAAAACAGAAGTAGAACCCAGTACTAGACGGGGGTAGCACAGAGATGCGCAGGAGGAGAAGCGCAGATCGTTCCAATAAAGGAAAGGAAAATATATACTATAGGTGCAGGTGGAGTGGCACAGAGACAATTACCAGTAAAGGACAGGATACAAACAAGCAAACAAGCTTAACAATACAGACTAGGGCTGGCACACTACAAACTACAGTACTCAATCATACAGGAGACACGAAACAACGGAGGAGAGGTGGGTAGGAGGGACCACACAGGAAAGGACACGACAGGTAGCAGGTCAGGGCACTCAGAACAGCAAGGGAACGAGCAGGCTAGATTACCAGTGTGAACGTTATAAACGGCGCCACGCTGCAACAAAGACCCGAAAATAAAGCCAGCTGCCGCCAATCAGTGCAGCAGCTGGACCCACCTGCAATTGGCTGTCATCCAGATCACTAGGCAACGATCTGGACGCCAATTAGGGAGGCAGAGTGCGGTGACGTGTCAGGAAGAGACACATTTACATGCCACTGCGAGCAGATCGAGCCTAGGGTAAGTATAGTTTTATATTGTCATTATTATAATTATTATTATTTTTCGGCATACCTACCCATTCATTAATTCAGAAACCGCCGCTGCAGACCCGCCGGAGCACCGCCTCAGACAGGTGAGTATTACAAGGGACTCTATGAGGACTTTTAGGGTTAGGCTGCTGGGAAGGGAGTCTTAGGGTGAAAGTTCTGGGAGGGGAGTCTTAGGGTTAGGCTGCTTTTGGCAGCGATTATGATTCGCCAGACATCGGAGCGATTTTGTCACAATTTATTATACAGCTCTTTTGTCTGGCGATTCACAATCGCCGTTGATGTTGAGCAACTTTTTAAATGGAGAAATCGCTGTGCTTTTATATATAAAAGCATGGTGATTGTCCTTTAAAAAATCGTTGTCGATCCTTGTAACCCTTATCATGCAGGCGCAGATAGTACTATAAGGCACAGCGTGGCCCTAAGATGTCATAGGGCCAGATCCAGACCTACGCCGTTGCGCTGTGCTTAGTAAAGCACAGTGTATCGGAGTTCACTCTCCCCGACGCTCCCCCTGTGCGAGCGTATTTTCCCTCGCTTACACCGGCTGAAGGCTGCCCTAACTTCAGCCAGACTAAGCAAGGGAAAAAACGCTTACACAGGAGCTTATGCCCGCAAACTCCTTCCTCCCTCCCTCATTAAACTACCTCCCACCTACACTAACTTGAGTGTAGTAACGGCGAGGGACGCCCCCTTTGATCTTTGATAGGGCATTTCCGTAGTAACGCCGGGCAACATCTGCCCGGCGCATGCGCAGATCGGCTTTTGAGCCAATCTTACACTGCTGGCTGGCGTCTTAACACCAGCCAGCGTCGGTCTGGATCAGGCCCCTAGAGACTATAAAAGGGGAACCTCTAGTGACCGAATGATCATTAGCCACGGAACCCCGAGCACGCCGGACCAGGACGTCGCAGCCACAAGGAGAAGAAAAAGAAACAGCTCCCGATCTCCAAGCAACACTCCCAAGATTGATGACAGCAAAACGGTGAGTGTCATTTTTTTTTTTTTCAACGGACAACATGGTGAGTTTGCTAACCGAGACATAGTAAAAGGACACACATTGAACTATATGCAGCAGAGAGGCACGTTATGTTATTTAGCCAATTCAAAGGAAGTGACATTAATAATTTGCCACAGTTCGGAACAGACAATTAAAATGGCAACGTAATTGCAAAGATAAATTACAACCACTACGAATGGCCATTACTATAATGGCCACATATATTTAGTACTCATCAAAGGAGTAAAACATATTTAGGTGTACACTATGTACAGCAATGTTGTGTATAGGGGGCGGACATAAAGTATGTTTATTTTTATGACTGCATTTTTCTTGGAACACATTGTGCATAGCGCTGCATGGCATTAACCCTTGCCATGCAGGCGCTTATAATACTATAAGGCACAGCATGGCCAGAAACACATGGCAATGCTGTACCTTATAGTACTATCTGTGCCTGCATGATAAGGGTTACAAGCATGCTGCGCATCACTTTTTTAATATGAAAAAGACATGTCAAAGGTGTTTTTAAGCTAAAGTGTGTGTCATTTTCAATAAAAGCGCCACACACAGAAGGCGATGTTTTATCCAGCGCTTTCAGGGTGAACTAGAAGCGATTTTGTAAAATTGCCTTTAGTAAATAGGAAGATGCCTATGTGTTTGTGCGATGTTTGGCGCGTCAATTTTGCTAAAGGCTAGTCAACTTTAGTAAATGATGCCCTTAGGGTCAGGCTGCAGGGAAGGGAGTCTTAGGGTCAGGCTGCAGGGAGGGGAGTCCTAGGGTTAGGCTACGGGGAAGGGAGTCTTAGGGTCAGGCTGCAGAGGAGGGAGTTTTAGGGTCAGGCTGTGGGGAAGAGAGGGTTAGGTTAATGGAAGGGGAGGGATAGGGTAATGGAAGTAGAGGGACAGGGTTAGGGTAATGAAAGAGGAGGGATAGGGTAATGGAAGAGGAAGGATAGGGTTAGAATAATGGAAGACACACAGCTCGGAGCCAGAAAGCAGAGCTAATAGGATTTGGAAGAGTAAAGATTATTAGCTAAACAAAAAGGACGCCAATGAACAATTTGTTTCTGAGCCTGTGCACATGAATGTACGCAGAATGGAAATTTATTAAATGTCTGAATAAATGGAATATTTATTATTTTCCATGTAATCATTTTAATATTTTCTAGAAATTTCCATTAGAGCCTGATGTCTTGCTTTATAAGTACATTCTTATAGAACCATGGAATGAATCCAGTGTTTGAGAATAAGAGGAATATAGGTGGAAAGTTACACCTGTGCAAACCACACCCCTCTGCATGCAACAGACACCAACAATGCAACATAGCAACAATGCATGTGGAAAGCGGCAGAAAATGGACTCGGTCTCAGAGGTCGTCCATTATCCATTATCAAACTCAAGTATTGAAAATGTACTAAAATGTGGGTTCTAGGATGCTCAACAAATAGACCAGTTCTTTAATAATTATTCATTATTAAAACCCTATTTAGTAAGGTAAAATCGGATCTCTGAATCCAGCCTACTGTCGCTGGGATTTTTCTAACCTTTGGGTAGGGGGTGGTCAAAATCAGGCATGTGATCTATGTGATCTACCAACAGTTCATGTTTTCCAGGTCTCCTTGTTGGATCACATGTGTGTTCGTTACTAAGTGACACATTTTTAAAGGTAGTAATTATCTTTCCTGTGATTCTTTGTGGAGATATGGAAAGCATGGAGCTCGTAGATCACAAGGACCACGTCTGACCACTCCTGCTTTTGGTATGTACCTCTAAATGATACACCTTATGGGAAAAGTCACACAATCTATAGATTTTGGTAACGTTTATCTTGGGATATATATGATTGTAGACCGCCATCTAGTGGTGCAATTTAGCAAAACAATGTGAGTAAATAAAGAAATACTCTAAGTTAGTTAT
>WWET01006900.1:45747-58978 GCA_011038615.1 Limnodynastes dumerilii | reverse complement strand
CGGAGGGATTAGCCGCGCCGGGATTTTCAGCTTCTGGAAATCCTACCAGTTCCAATTAGGAGTGGAGACGAGGGGAATAGTAGTAGGTGTAGTTCCTACCTTCTTGGTGGAGAATTTGATAAAGGCAAATGAATGGCATCGTGGAAGGTCTTCCGCATTCTACGATGAAGTTTATCAGGATGTGATAAACATCGTAGAATGCGGAAGACCTTCTACGACGCCATGCATTTGCCTGGAGCTTTGACCGCTTTTCTGGGATGTTGAGGCCATTTACATTGAGATACTATATGGAATTTATTTGCCATCTGAGTGGATAGTCTCAGGTGGTTTTCGCTTAGACTGTGTAGCGGGGTGGCTCATTGTACCTTTTTGGAGGAACAAGGAGGTGGGCTGAATATTGAGGGGGGTAAAAGTAGAAGATAGAGGAGTGAGCACAGCCAAGTTATGGTGGTAGCTTGGGCAGGGGCCATTGAGGGTAAACCTCATGGCCCAATAATATATGCAATAGGAGGGAGAGAGAGTTTGGTGCACGAACTGCCTTCATCAGAAAGAAGATTGGGAGTTGCGGAATATGGAAGGAATGGGTGTGGTGGCCTCCCCCTCTCAATTTAAGGCTCATAGAGTTAATCTCTGAAGCCGTTCCATAAGGTGGTAAGTATTGTTAGGTGGTATACTATCGTTGAGGTGACGGCACTTGAAAGGGAGAAAACACTACAGTGTACCTAGAATGGGAACTCAAATGTATTAAAACTGTGCAAGGCATATATTTTCTCGTATAACTTTAAACGGGGCCTATAGGCAGCAAGAAATGTCAAGAGAGGAACTAAGGGCTAGGATAACATTGGTTTAAACATCAACAATGAGGCACTCTAGCATTGCTATATTGTATAACAACCATTGCGAGTCTATAAAAGAAGTTATATATCTCCTGCACTAGTTTAGAAAAACAAGTCCTAAAACATGACATTAACTATATCTAAAAATTTAAACTGAATGTTGCAGAGACACCTCACTACATATTCCCACAATAATTGGAAACACCATAAGGAATAAAGAGTGTCCTTATCTGAGGCAGGTCCCGAGAGATTCTATATTGGGTAGGGGTCCAAATTCGGCCATGAATCCCAGGCTCTTCATTCATAGAAGAGACAGTGAACTGGACCAACAAAGGGAGTTCCAGAGCTCATGAGAAAATTGCTGAGCCAGTTGGTATGACAACACTTTTCGTGCCTGGCAATTCCTAGGATGCTGCACCTGTTGCCACTGACCAGGATGGGGTTGATGCTGCGTGAAGTCCTGGGATGATTCCAAGACTAGCCAATTAGGAATTTGGATAGCAGCTAACCCTAAAGTGGAACAAAATCTCTGGACATCAGCTGGGTCACGGAGCGTGTGTAGTTTCCCATCACTGAAGACTTGCAGAGAGAGAGAGGGTAGCTACAGTGGTAGTTAAGATTTCTCTTCCAAATCTGTAGTGCACGCCACGAGAGGTCCTGGTATATTTGTATTTTAGAGCCATTAAATTTTAGTTCAGTGGAGGCTTGGACCCTTAAGTTATTTCGGCAGCCTCTGTTGTCAAGATCGTCAATCTTGCTGTGTATGTCTCTGAAGGCTGTAGTGTGAGCCGCAAGAGTAGCGTTTATTTGGAGGAATTCACGGTCTGATGCAGCCTGGGCGTTCTCCAATTCAGCAGCTCTGTCAGATAGAAGAAAGATATCTACTTGGCGAATGGTGTCTCTTAGATTTGTCACTAGTATCTGCATTAACTGCTTGGTGGGTAGTGATTGACATGTGAAAGAATTTCACTGATTTCTCTCTTTAATTGATTGAAGGCAGGGTCTGTTGCATCAGTAGGTATCACAGAGGGGTCTGGCATTCTGGCATGTCTGGGTGAAGCAGACGATGTTTGAGGGTTGCTGTTAGAGTCGCCAGGCTGTGAGGATGTTGTCAGAAAAGGACGTAGGTTCAGATGTGGGGTGCCGGCGTCTTTCTTGTGAGGGCACTTGTGGCACTTGTCTTTCACCATCAAAGAAGTTTAGGCATAGGTGAAGATAGTGGAATGGGAGGAGAGCTATGCTTATGTATGCTTGAGAGAGCCAGTGGAGGTCACATACCCCCGAGAGATATTCTTCACATGTTACTGTAGCATATCAAACTGACTGTGAAGATGCCTGACTTTTTAAGAAAATAGATCAGCAAATGGCAAGGCTCCTTAATGTGGAGCTTTGGTGCCCTCTTGTGGTAAATTTAAGAAATTATCAGCACCAGGGAGCTGCCTTGGAGCCAGGGTAGCACAGGGATTTCCCAGGTGAATCGGTGGGGCAGAATGGGAGAGCCTCCGGTCACATATTCTCCACATACCCAGATGTGTGCCCCCCTTTGGGGAGAGCTGGTGGAGAGCCGTATTCTCATTATATCTTGTTCCTAAACTATGCATATTCTATGCATTAATAACTGGATGTGGAGAGCCACACACTGACCACCACCACAACCCTGTGTGTCCAACATCAGAGATGGGTCCATCATAATGTAACAAAGGGTATAATAAGTAGTGTATTGGAAGGAGGTTTGGAACTTATGTCTTATTGAGTTTGGAAGGGTATTCATGTAAGTCTCCCAAACTTCAAAGAATCTTTCTGTCCTTCATTCTTTATCCAAAAGGGTCTCGATCCAGTGCATTCTGAAGAGAAAATAGAGTTTTTCCTTTTGTCGAGTCAACCTTTTGTGGATCTCTATCCGGTTTAGGTATAAGTGAACTATGGGCTAAATTAAAAGAGGGGTTAACAGGTTGGTATTTTAAGATGGAGTTATATAGTTCTAATAGGCAGGGCAGAATTTCATGTAAAATTTTGTAATATTCTCCTGAGAGGCCATCTGGACCCAGAGATTTGTGGAGGTGTAATGATGAGATGACCTGATTTAATTCACCTGTAGTAACATCTGCAGTTAATAACTCATTCTGTGATGAGCAAAGTTTGGGGAGTTGGGCTAAGCAGAGCAGTTGTGATTGAAGGGATGGATCATTAGCAGTGGCGTATCTACCATGGGTGCAGAGTGTGCAGTGCACACGGGCCCCTGCAGACAAGGGGGCCGCCCGTGGCACTCACCCTGCACCCAATGGAGGATCCCAGTACCACCTATATCTGTACAAACGGTGACGGTCTCCACCAGCCTTCCGTTCCCAACAGTGCACTCTGCGCGCGGGCGTCACGTGGGGATGTCAGTCTTCTGTTTGGAGAGCGTGAGGCTGCTCAGTGCACGCACACCTGACATCCCCGCGTGATACCCACGCGCAGTGCACTGTTGGGAACGGTAGGCTGGTGGAGACCATCACCGTTTGTATAGATATAGATGGGATTGGGAAGAAGAAGGGGGGGCCCGTCTGGGGAGGGGGGCCCATCTGGGGGGTCTGCACACGGGCCCCTTCATTTCTAAAAACGCCCCTGATCATTAGGTAGGGCACTATATACTTTCCTATAATGGTCGGTGAAATGTGACAAAATTTCAGGCGTTTGCAATAACAGTCGATTAAAAGTTTTATGGCGGAAGTTACATAAGATTTTTTGGATCATGATTTAGAGATAGCAGCTAGTAGAACTGAGGTTCTAAGAGCATTAAATTGATTGGTGTTATGTTTTTGTTGTTGTTGTGCTACATAATGTATAATGTGCATGATGGCCTTTGAGGCTTCCCATATGAGTACTGGGTTGTCCCAATGCTCAAGATTTTCATCTACATAGTTCCCCCATTGGGCTTTTAGTTGGGTTTTGAAGTTCGCTGAGTTCTCCAGGAAGCGCCACCGTCTCTCCCCTGTGGGCATAACTGACGAGCTAAGTGAGATCATAACCAGGTCTTGATCAGATACTAAAATATCACCAATATTCGCTCCTATAAGATTACCAATCAGTCTATCATGTACCAATAAGTAATCAATCTGGGAGAATGAGCACTGAGCTGGACGGTGGAATGAATTAAGAAGTTTCTCCCCAATAAATCAGCGGGGTTATTTGGGGGGAAGATTTATCAATTTGGGCATCTGCAGTGATATTAAGCACCTTATGGGAATTTCAAAGGGCAAATTGGCCATTAAAATGGGTTATATGTCAAGATCAGGCATGGGGATATGATCCAAGCTACATAATAGAAAACAAAGGAGTATAATCTATCAGGGTCACTACTGCAGATCTCTAATGTAAATTTAGCAATAAGTAGAAACGATATCCCAGCTTATCTGGATAAGTCATATTAACGAATTCTCAGCTACTTAATTTACACACTATCCTTGCTCCCCTCTTCACCCTAGCTCCTCTCCAATAATCCAACATCTAATAATATGTATATAGTAGAGTAAACAGCAGTGAGAGGTCTTCTTCTAAATAGAAAGACACAAGCCTAAAAGATAACAGCAAGTAGGTCAAAAATTTAACCCATTACCAATGGGTGAAGTATGTAAGTTGATCTATTCTATCTATTAGCGACCCTGTATATATTCCCTTTTGGGCTTTTGGCTCTAAGCACCTTTTCTTTGGCCCTAAAATCAAAAAATTTAGCAATTGCTGGTCTTACCCGGTTTCTTTGTTTAGGCCATTGTGGTCTCATTCTATGGGCTCTTTCCACCTGAATTTCATTTGTGGGATCATAGATGCCCAATGCTGTAGGAATCTGTTTGGCAATAAATTCCATTAGGTATGGGCCTCTGACTGATACCTATAAAACATAAATTAGAGCGTATATCTGCTTCCCAAGTCATCTATTGGAAAAGTTCTATTTTATTGGAAAGTTCTTTCAGTTTGTGGGCTTGAGCTTCAGCGAGGGCCTGCAGTGAGTGAACCGTGTCCTCAGTGCCTCAGTGACACTGGGGCGATGTTCCAATGAAGCCATTCAAGAGGAATTTACTTCTATTTTAGTTAAGGCTACATCCAGGTGGGATTGAAAATTGTCTAATTTTTTGTCTATATTAGGTATAAGAAATGTATTTAATAAATTTAAATTAAAATTAATAAAGTTTTCTCAACTGAGCATATAGGATGCATAGTAGCAGCAGACTGACTAAACTCTTGCACAGCATCTGTACAGGGGGGATATGCAGGGGCAGATTTAAATTGTGAAGATTTATGGCCCATTCTTGGGGTCTGTGTTGGGGAAGGCTGAGAAGATGAGTACTGAGGAAAGAAAAAAAGGTTCAATCGCAAAAATTGAATAGTGAGAGTGTGAAAACAATATACAACTTTGTCCTAGTTACATAATATAATTACCCTTTACTCCCAACAAGGAATTGCTACATGTTACATTAGTATAGAGATGAGTAGTAGAGTAGCTTAATAGGAGAACAACAAAGAGTAAAATACTCAGTAAGAGGCACTAGTGCAGCTTTCAACGATGTGTTAATTAGCCCTTAGGGGGTATGATACAAACTATCCTTCCAGGCTTACTGTTGCTAAGAATCCACCCAGAGAAAGCCTGTATTAAGTTAGGTAAGAATTTGTAAGCAGATTATTAACAAGATTAAGTAAGGTTAATAATTCTGAATATGCAATTAGAAATATAGCAGTAAACAAGTATTTGACAGGGTAAAGCTGTTAGTCTGCAATGAAGCCTAAGCTGTCCATCCAATTTGCGGTGACAGAGCTTATCACTCACAGTACAAAGTTCTGGGATAATCCTTGTGTGGCATGTGCCAGTGGAGTCACAGCGGATCCCACTCCAGAAGCACGCACCGCCTAAACCTAGAGACAGGGGTCTAACCCAGCAATTTTCAAGGGGAGTAAATTAAAGGTGTGCATATGCCCACAGTGACTCTTCCACGTTCCTTTACAACACTGTCCTAGATAATGGTCCTAAAAAGTGTGAGGTCAGATACAGGAGGGGGCATATATTCCTGTCATATGTGAAATCCTGATTCCAAATGTATTTGTGTACATGTAACAAACAAAGGGCCACAGGTTCCAGTTCAACAGTGATAGCAAGATCCCAAATATTACATGTAGAGTTACAAAGTCTATTTATCCGATAGGGTAAATGAGGTGCTAGTGTTTTCAAAATGGTAAATGGTTAGCTTGGAATTGGCACCTCTGCATCACCAGTCACTGTTGTTGTATAATCAGGCTTCAGAGATAAGGTGCTACAGTCCGAGCACTCAGCACCTATAATGGGTAGGGCGGTAATATTGTTGCCTTTTGTAACTTGCTTATCAAGTAAAGTGTAAGTTCAGCAGCCTGAATCACAGAATGCAAGGTTGGGCATCATAAGGATGATTTGCTGCTGGATTCCATAGGGTGTATTGGCATCCCCTTTTCAATCCTCTCCTTCGCTGTCTAGTCTGGGAAGAGAGGTGTCCCTGCAGTGTAATATGGATGCCTGGTTGATCACCAGGGTCCCCTGTGCCTTATTGCAATAGAGGTGTTACCCAGCATCGGCCAAACCTGCATCCCTCTTGGAAAACCGAATTGATCAACAGAGTCTCTATGGCCTTTAGTCTCTTCACAATTGGCAAGGTGAGTATAGGGGAGGTTAAGCAACTCCTCAGTGAAGATCAGGGGGGATACCTACCATGTGCACTGCCTGGCCTTCCGCTTCGGAGGCGGACTCCAGGGTGAATGTGGACTGCCAGTGGAAATAAAGGTCTCTTTAAAAGTCTGTAATAAAGTTGCCACAAAGATGCGGGGTGTTTTGATGGCTGCAGATGTATGGGGGAATCGCCAGGAGCCAGGCTAAAATGGGGACACCACAGTGCACCGCCCACCAGAAGTCCCCCGACAAAGGCAATGGTCCTTTCTTCTTTCTCTTGGAGAGAAACCACATGTGGAGAACTTCCCTGGTGCATGATATTTAAGGCCTGATGGTAAGACAGGACTAAGGGCCGGATTCACACCTAAGAAGCATTTGATTCTTAGGTGTGTATCTGTGATAAAGGACCTACTGCGCAGTTCGGTACGTAGATTTCCTCAGGGTGGTCTTTAAAGACCGCAGAGAGTATTTTAGATAAAAAGAGGTGGCGTAATGCTGTCTCAGGGAGGTTTTGGGAAAATGTGTGAGGGGGGGTATTTAGATTAGCTAAATTTTCAAGTCCCGACATGAGAAACACTGCGCATGCAGGCGGGGAGGTTCAATGTCCGTGTGGACATTGCACAGATAGTTAAGGTAGCCCTATGGCACTCATAAGTGCCATAAGGTACATAAAAAGGGGGGGCAGGATTTGGGCAGGACCGGATCTGTGAATCTGGTCCTAAATCATTAATTGCCTGATCATATAAAAAAATAGCATTATACTCACTGTCCGAACCTACATTTCCCACACTCCTCAGGACACATTTTCATTTGAGAGCTCATGAAAAAGGGCCAGGTTAGCAGGGCCACGCTTACATAATATAGAAGTAGGGTTGATCAAATTCAGTAAAGTGAAGAACACCTTACTCAAACCTGCCAATGACAACTGTAAACTCTGGGCCCTGCTCAATGCGACCAGAAGCACAGAGGGTAATTTGGTACTCACCATACTTTAACCGATTACCTGAAAAGATCCACCACCAACATCACAAGCGAATTCGTAATAGGAGAAGCAGCCAGCCCTGACAGTTTGTGGATCAAGGATCCTTGTCTTGCAAGTCAGTCTAGTCTTGCGAGGTGTCCTTGTCCTGTCATCCACTAGGAAGCTTTATGTGACTTCTGGAATAAGAAAAAAACATTAGTGATTTTCCTGCACCAGGCTTGGACTCTCAATTCCTTTCCAGACATTAGGCTGGATCAAGACCAAGTTAAGTGTTTGAACTTAGTTACACCTGGGCTAAACCATGTTGATTTCAGGGGGAGTCAAGGTACTTGTATTCTTTGCATGCAGGGATATATCTTTGAATTGCTTACTGCACACAGATACTGACCAGCTTTACTGTCACACTGTTATTTAGACTTGGGATAGGAAACATCACCTCTCAACTCTAATACCATTTGCAACAGATGAAATATGACTCCTCTGCAATCAACATGGTTTTGCCCAGGAGTAACTAAGTTCAAGCACTTAACTAGATCTGGATCCAGCCCATTATGTGGACTGAGAGAGGTTTTATGCAATAGGACCAGCTTTCTTAGAGAATTAAACCCTAAAGAAATATTTCCTTGAGGAGAGGAGATTAAACAAGAATATTTAACACATGGAAATCCTATAGTGAGCAGCATAGCACAGCTCTGCCCTTGTCCGTCCTGCAACAATGTCCGCAGTTATTTATATTTCCAATGTCTCACACGGTGTATACCGCCTATACTCAGAGCCCCGATGAAGGGTGGCAGAATAGATGCAGATAATGTGAGTGGTCTCAATATGAGGTACACTGTGGTGACTCCTGACGTACTGTATATATAGCCGTGGATGGCTGTAACAGCCGAAATGAATATATAATACTTGTCAGACGTACTGGGAAGTGCTGTTTGTCAAAACACAAGAGGAGAGAAAGGAAATCCCTAAGGTAGAGCACCAGTCATATTATGCATGATGTATTATAATTAAAATTTATCCATTTTTATTAATTATTGTTAAAATAAATTAGAACCTATGGAGCGAAATATAAAAACTGAGAAATAGTGAAAAAGATCAGAAAAAGTGTCAAAAAAATAGAAAAATACCCTTATGCTCCCTCCTAATATAATTATATGGTTAAATAAACCTTCTTAGGTCTGTACTAGAAATCATCATTAGGAAATCATTTCTATATATTGTTCAAAGGATATAATCAGCAAAATTGTACTTCCACCATCAACATGAATAAGAGTATAATTACCTCAGGGAGCAAAAAACAACAATTAAATCTATTGCTTTTATATAAATTTAGAAAAAATGGAGATGTAGATACTTATTGTCAGGGGAAAGAACACCTAAATATGGCTTCAGGCCTGGATGTGTCTGCGCCAATAATTGCTAGTTATCTGGGAGCAGAGACATCCAGGCTAGCCTGAATCACTACAGATGGTGAGTCTGGGATTCAAATACATAACATTTTTTTATAATTTTGAACTGTAGGTATACATGTATATCATGTTATAATATTTATAGCCTACGACATCATGATAAATAATGATAAGTGATACAATGGATATATACTCAACAGGTATGAGGGATCAAAATACTAGGTTATCTGCAAGAGATCACATCTAAAAGGTTATCTAAAAGACCGCATATACGCAATCTACGTATCGAAACGATACGCAGATTACGTACAATTGCTACTACGCATGCGCAGTAGCTACGGTTTATTGAACTACGTCCGTCTATGGAAGACGGACGTAGTTCTGGAGCCAAATATAATATAAATACAATACACAAATAGCTCTCAGGGTTCATAGGGTATCACAGTCTATTTCAAGTCCTTAAATATCACCGCAAAGAAAATATAAGAACCTATACAGTAAAAATAAATGTCCAGACCTTCCTCGAGCAGTTCTCTAAAGTCCCCAACTTCTTTTCCTTTTCGAGGGATGGATAGAGGCTCTCAGGATTCAATCTTCCAAAATGTTCTTTCTCCTTAGGTCCCGGCTTTCATTTACTGCATCCTCTCCATATGTACACCAAAAATAAAAGAAAATGTAGAATAGTGTAATACGTTCACACAACGAAATGCTTTCTCTTATGGACAAATGCACTCACAATTTGCACATCTTGAGGGTATTGCTTAACAAAAGTTCTCTACTCCGCAGCCCCAGGATGTCTTCAGTACTCGTCTCTCCTCCTCTCTCCCATCCTCCCCTCCTCGCCAGACAGCAGAGCTCAGGGAGAAAAAGCACAGACAGGGGAACACAGAGACCCTCGTGAAGTACGTCAGCCGTAGAAAGGGGAACACACAGGCGATCTTACACTCACCCACTCCTCCTCTTGTGTTAAAACCAACAATAAAGGATTCTTTCCTCAATGAATAGTTTCCTTCTTCTATTGTCCTTATTCCATATTTTCTCTTCCCAACGGAATTCCGGAGAAATATAGAAAAAAGGACACAAACACCCTAGTGTAGTTTGTTAAACACGGGGATAGGGATTCAGCAGGTGGTAATACACTCACCCGACACTCCTCTTGTATCAAAGCCACATACTAAATGGACATCAATCCTTCAAATACTTTTATTCAGCCTTGTATCCATCAAGGCAAGCCATGTAAGAAATACACTTAATTAAAAACTTCAAAATCTTCTAAAATGACGTTTTTACCAGAACGAAACTGTGAGCGCCGGGGAATCTCCGCATGCAAATACACTGCACAAATGGGCCCAAGTGCAGCGTATTATCTGCCGTCCACTCACCCGGCTCACATAACCTCCGAACAGAAAAAACCGAATGCCGCTTCCCACAATTCCTACGCATTTCAACTTAATCGTCTTTTTCAAGGTAGTTCTGGATCCGGCCCATTGATATTGTGGCTGCATTCTCCTTGTCACAGAAATTTCCCTTCTTTTCTTAATATAATTAAACACTTCTCCTTTATAATGTTGTTGAAATTTGACTTTAAATCTACCTATTGTAAACATTTTTTATATGCTATATATATGCAGCTTTAATTTTAATTTATTAATCTTTTTAGTTTTATATGTTGTCTTTTTTGGTCCTTGCCTGTTCACATAGTGAAACGTATTATTATTATAAATAATTATAGTATTATTTGTAAGAGGTTTTCCTTTCCTGACTCTGAATCATCATTGGAATTATTGAAGACAGAATAGGTTAACCTCTCAGCTGTTTATAATGCAATGTAATCAACAGTATACATAAGACTACCCATCAATCCTGTATACCTTCTGATGAAATCAGTTTATACTGAAGAAACACGTTAAGGTTTCCCATTTTTCACCCACCTCTTGTGTACTTTATTTAGTTGCTGTTTCACTAGCACTTTATTTGCTGTTGGACGTAACCAGCATAGCAAATTTGCTATCCAGTTGATATTTGGACTTTCTGTTAACTCTGGCTAACTGGCGATTATTGGATTTCAGCACAGCTGTTCAAGCTGTTGGAAAGAGGCTCCTGTATTACACCTGTTGAGCACTACACCATCTCATTCAGAAGTCTAACCCTCCTGACGGCTACCCTGACAGTGTTCCTGTGAAGACCAGCTTACTCCAGCATAGCTGATGTAGCAGCTTTACGGTGTCTTCACAGTACGTCTGCCAAGCATTATAGATTAATTTTTCCTGGTGTACTGTATATAGCCATCCATGGCTATATACAGTACGCCAGGAGTCACCACAGTGTACCTGCCTTTTGAAACCACTCACTACTGGTATCTAAAGATCTCCATCTACATAGCAGGCTTTTCAACAACATTATCTGCATCTATTCTGCCACCCTTCATCGGAGCTGTGAGTATAGGCGGTATACGCCGTGTGAGACATTGGCAATATAATCTATACATAACTGCGGACATTGTTGCAAGAAATTCCAGGGATATTTTATAGGTCCCTAATTTATTAAGTCCATCTACCACGTATTATATATATTTTTTATGTCTACCGTGACTATTTTGGCAATTCTCTATTTTCTCCTCTGGACCTAATAACATTATTTGAATATTCAAAAGCAATACAAATTGGATTCCATTGTGGACCTTGTAGTGCAATAATTTTGGGTGATTTATTATTTATAGTACATTTATCTTATAGATTTTTATATTATTGTGATTTTTATGTTTTATTTGTTTGCATTTATTATGTGTTTATAGAGAACATAAATATTTTTGAATACATTTATATAAATATTCTCTAAGCACTGTATATCCAGTGTGTCTATTTGCATACTGTATCTTGAGGAATCTCTCTTCCCTCTTTTTTAGCAGCTGGAGCATATTAATTATTATTTCTTTATTTAGTGTTTATTCTATTTTTATTTCAGGGGCAGTCTAGGAATTGATAGAATCCAGTGTGTCAACCTAGGCCACTAGAGGGAGGGTCCAGAACATGGAGGACCCAGGAACAGCTGCCATAAGTCTACTGTGATGAGAGAGCTAGATTGTGAGCTAACACCCTTAGATAGCACCTCTTAAAGTCTCCAAAATAGCTGCTGTTGTCCAACATCCCCTTGTTCCCTGACATACTTCCAAAGTTACACAAAGTGGTGGATGCTAAAATCAGTTTATAGGTTAATATAAATAGATCATTTATAAATACAAAAAAGGAAAGGATAATTAAAGCGCACCACACTTCTATGCCACTTATATCAATGCCCAGGTAATAGCCAGAACAAAAAGTGAAATTCAACAAAGAAAGCAAAAATAATAGCGCTGAAGTGGTGAAATCACAGAGCCAAATGTTGTCCAAGCTATAGATTATATGAGAAACGCTGTCCATTATTCTAGAAGCACAGTGAGTTCCAATGAGCTAAAATATTGACAGCTCACAATATCAATCAATGACAGTAATGATAAAGAAGTTTAGTATTCCAGTTCACAATTTGTTGAATGAATGATCACAAATAGAAGTCACACAGTGGAATCAATAAACAACTGTTATATAGCTCACTGTTAGTAGAAAGGGTCCCAAATCCTAAGTGGTAACGATCTTCTGCAAGTCCGATCCCAGGCACTGTTGTCCGGTTTCACTGCTGCATGTCCTCGGCATCTTTAATGATAAAAATATACATTTGATATTTAACATCAGCCAGGTCAGTAATCATTTTTTAGACCTCACATTATTCATTCAAAATGGGGTCATAAAAATAAAATATTTTACTTAGCCCACTGACTCAAACTCCTACATTAATAGAGATAGTTGCCATCACGAAAGATGGCTTAACAATATCCCCAAGGGCCAATTCCAGAGAATAAGGTGGAATTGTTCCCTGGTTCAGGACTATGATGAATAGGCCATAGAAATGAAAAATATGTTCATCATAAAAGAATATGATGGAAATTCTTTGACCCTGTCATGCCTCTGGCTATGTTTCTTGTATTATTTACCTGAGGTCTGTGTCCACAGCAGTTTGGTTATCGGCCCCATCTAGTGGTCACAGTTATAGTTATTAAGTTTGTACCTTCTAGCACACCTTAGTAAGCTGCACTCAGAGAATTCTGGGTAGAAGGAGGACATTTTCCTTCATATGTCTCAGGCAGACATCTTCTCACATGTGTCTCCCCTCAGCAAGCATCCGATGGTGAGCTTCATCCTTAAATCTGCCATTGTAGTCATACAAACACTTGTGTATGCCAACTGTATTATTTACAACTGCAGACAAGTCTTGTATTCAGTGTTCATGTAACATGTCA
>WWET01006900.1:27669-38731 GCA_011038615.1 Limnodynastes dumerilii | reverse complement strand
TAAGTTTGTACCTTCTAGCACACCTTAGTAAGCTGCTCTCAGAGAATTCTGGGTAGAAGGAGGACATTTTCCTTGTCTCATCTCAGGCAGACATCTTCTCACATGTGTCTCCCCTCAGCAAGCATCTGATGGTGAGCTTCATCCTTAAATCTGCCATTGTAGTCATACAAACACTTGTGTATGCCAACTGTATTATTTACAACTGCAGACTTGTATTCAGTTAAGTTTGTACCTTCTAGCACACCTTAGTAAGCTGCACTCAGAGAATTCTGGGTAGAAGGAGGACATTTTCCTTCACATGTCTCAGGCAGACATCTTCTCTCATGTGTCTCCCCTCAGCAAGCATCTGATGGTGAGCTTCATCCTTAAATCTGCCATTGTAGTCATACAAACACTTGTGTATGCCAACTGTATTATTTACAACTGCAGACAAGTCTTGTATTCAGTGTTCATGTAACATGTCATGTTTGCATACTATGTTCTGTGCATGTTGCAATTATTGTATTATCTGTTTGTTCACAGTTTTACCATATAAATTTGTACATTTTCCTCTGTTGTATAATAAACACCATTCTGGATCATCACATCTGATTGGGATTATTGACGAATTAGAGGTGGTTATACTGTATGCTTTGAATTTACCAAGGAGGTTTAGTGAGAGGCAGAACAGACCCAAACCATGCAACAAATAAAGAAGGAGAAACAGAAAGAATCACAATATCTCTCTAGAATACCGTTCATCTCCCAGTTTAACTCTAAACACAAAATAGTGGAGAAAATGATCAAAAAGACTTCTAGTCCAAGATCCTCTCTTACAGCTGATCATTCCTTTAAATCCAACATTTATTTATACCCATGCAAATAATCTAGGGACTTCCCTTACACACAGTGTGTGTTGTAAAATAAAAAAAAATGCTATTGTTTTATCAAAGGGTTTTTATAGATGTGGTGCATGTCAGATGTGCCGGATACATAAAACACAATGCAATAAGACCACTGAATTTGTATGAACCAGCAATAAGAAATTGTTTACAATACATAAGTTTATTAGAATGCAAGTGCAGTCTGCAATATATAGGCAGAACTGGCCGACAATTAAAAACAAGATGGGCAGAGTACATCAACAACATAAAAAAAGGCTTTTTAAAACAGTGTACCGTCTCATTTCAAAGATAAACATTCCTGTTCCCCTACGGATATAACAAAAGGTATAGGGATTGATAAAATCACTACTAAATGGTGGGAGATGAATGAACAGCAATTTCTGGCAAAAAATAAAATAAGATGGATTTTTAATATGTTCACCTTGCACCCGAAGGGGTTAAATAATGATTTTGAAATTAAATGGTTTTTATAAAATACTATTTATATATTTATTTATATATTTATTTTTTTAAATGTGATCCATTGCACCTAAACATTTTTGGGAACACTCCCCTCATTTGAACCTGACCAATGAGTGCAGGTTAGGATGGAAGTTTACTCTATATATATCATTTGTAATGCCATTTCAATTTACTGCCTTGAAAAAGACTGTGAGGTCGAAACGTATTGGTGTACACTATTTTGTGTTTTTATACTAAATTACACTAATTGTGTTTTTAGTTATTTCTCAGCCTCATGGTACCAGAGACTGAGTTGTATTTTTGGTGATTGCACCATCAAGCTTTTATGACATCTCCATTAGAAATGTCCAAAGCCCTTGTGAGTTTATGTATCTTATTTTTATTATAATAAAATATCAATTGATTTGCACTATTAGTGCCTTTTCTTCTTTCCCCTACTACCAAGTGCTGCCCCAACATTATATACACCTCTGAAAGTGAGGCGTGGAGCTGCTATTAGAAGACATACGGTAGAGGGGATCGCGGACACCGCTAGCACACGGCAGTGATATCGGGCCAAAAGCTCCAGCACCTTAGTAACCATAAGACGCCGAAGACATGCAGCAGTGAAACCAGACAACAGTGCCTGGGATCGGACTTGCAGAAGATTATTGCCACTTAGGATTTGGGACCCCTTCTACTAACTGTGAGCTATATAACAGATGTTTATTGATTTCACCGTATGACTTCTATTTGCGATCATTCATTCATTCATTCATTCATTCAACAAATTGTGAGCTAGAATACTAAACTTCTTCATCATTACTGTTATTGATTGATATTGAAAGCTGTCAATGTTTTAGCTCATTGGACGTCACTGTGCTGTTAGACTAACGGACAGTGTTTCTCATATAATCTATAGCTTGGACAACATTTGGCTCTGTGTTTTTACCACTTCAGCGCTATTATTTTTGCTTCCATTGATTACTATAAATAGAAGCATGAAAGGCAGGGAAAACTACACAAACATAAAGGAAATATATCCCGACACACTGCTATTAACTAGCAGCTAACCTGCCAATCTGTCTGTAATATAAAATGCAGATATATTAGCTACTCGCATATAAGCCACCTTCCACATTCAAGGCTCTCTGTAGCATTCTGCTACAGGAGGTCCTAACTCTAAACAGATATATTGGGTCATATATAATATGTTTTTAAATTGTGAGCTAACTCACCTGGAGGTGAGATCTTAAAGCCTCCAAAATAGCTGTTATGGAAAATATATGATAAGCATTGCCTTTTTTGCACCTGTTTATATTGACCTATAAATTGCTTTGCGTAATCACCATTTTGTAACTTTGTTTGGAAAAATGTCTGGGAACAGCTAAAGTTGGTTCAAGGTAGCTGTTTAGCTTTAGCTTTAATGGGTGTCTCCTAAGATTAGCTCTCGAATTTAATTTTTACAAAATTAAATTAAGGATATTACCTACACTGCTATTATATAAAGAAGAAAGAGAAAATGTGCAGAAATGTTACTTCTCTGAAAGGGTAGTTGATAAATAGAACAGACTCTTTGAAGAAAGATATGCTAACACAGTAGAACATTTTTAACATGTTTGTAATAAACATAAGACTATCTTAAATATTAATCAAACTAAGGGTAAAATATTGTCTAGGCTCAGTATAGTTTAAAAAAAAAAATGGGCAGAACAGATGGGTCAAGTTGCTTTTATTCCTAATTCAATTCCTTTCCACTCTAGTAGAGCTTCTTAAATATGATACTTCGCAACAATTAATCAGACAAAATATGTCAGGTCCTATGTGACAATTCCAGTCACATAGGACCTGATTCACACTTAAGAATCTTCTTAAAATAAGAACTTAAAGTCACTCCTGGGCAAAACCATGTTGATTGCAGGGGGAAATAATTTAATTGTATTCTTTGCATGCAGGGATATATCTTTGAATTGTTTATTGCACACAGATACTGACCAGCTTTACTGTCACACTGTTATTTAAACTTGGGCTGGGAAATATCACCTCTCAACACTAGTACTGTTTGCAACAGATGAAATATGACTCCCCTGCAATCAACATGGTTTAGCCCAGGTGTGACTTTAAGTTCTTATTTTAAGAAGATTCTTAAGTGTGAATCAGGTCCATAATGTCCAGTTAACCTCAAGAAAGTATATATTCCAAATACTTGTTCAAAATTTTCCTCTTAAAGGTTAACCTCATATCAGACTATAGTTATTTCAAATGTTTTTTTTTTCAATTAGTTCTTATCTTTCAATTTGTCCTCTCACTCTTGTGGAGATTTTCTCTCTCTTTCAAGGCTCTTGTGCACCCAGGACATAAGGAAAAAAAACACAAATACATACTATATTACTGCCATCTATTGATGAGTTTTCTTAAAGAAGGGTTTCTATTCACACTTTATTGGTCATATGATTGCAATGTAAATAGTCTCTACTCCTTTTCTCAAATTTCTCTTAGGTTATTCATGCACTACACTCTCTTTATAATGTCGAGAATAATTCTTCTCTCTTTTTCCTCTATTACAGGTCAGTGATCCTCCGGGACTTAGGAAAACATTAAACAGATCCTAGTGTAAGACTGTCACACACTGGTAAGTATATAATCAAAAAATATTACTCACACTTTATTTTCTTTGTATATTTGCATAGAAAATAATCTTTAATTATCTTTCACTTCTTCTAGCTTCTCCGGGATCAGTATCTGATCTCCTTTGCAAGCACAGAAGAAATCACAGGCTCCATAGTGCAACATTGTATCTACAGTGTATTAAAATGTGTAATTACACTCAACGCTTCCTTAGTCCTTATTATTCCCCCCAGGTAGGGGAGGGAGTCTCTATATCCTGGAACGAAACCTTTCTCCTGTCCTCAAAGTTGTAATACTTATCGTACCCCAATAACAAAGTTCAAAGGGCCCTAAAACTCAGGTACCGAAGGAGGGAGAAGAGAGGGCTTTTGGGCTTCACCAGAATACCAGAATAACTAACATTATTATCCGCTAACTTTCCCGTAAGTCCCGATCTAGTCCGGTATGGATGCCTTGAAAGTATAATCCGGAGTGTCGGTGGCCAACCTGACAATCAAGGTGAAACTTGAGAGGATGAATAATAAATCTCCCGATGGTACTGTAATGCAAATTTGGCAATGGCAGTTCAGTATATCTGATTGATGGTTACTCTCTGTTAATATAGTGGACCTTCCGATATGAGTAGATGTACAGGGAGGCAAATATGATGGTTCAGAGTGTCCTTAGCCCGCCTTGTAGAGAAAACTTGTTCCTAGAGTAGTTACTTTTGCACAGAAAGACCTAAACATGAGGTGTTTGGTTTCCACCATAAATTCCAAGTTTGGAACACAGCAATAGTGGTGAAGTGGTGATCCAATTTCACCTCCTCCTTCAGGCTGTCAGCATGCCAATATGCCACACTTGAAGAGACTCATCAGGAACGAATCTGGGTGAGGGTCCGGCAGCTGGGATTCACCGGATCCACCAGAGCATCAGATCAGGATGGTGGTTCACAACAGGGCTCCTTACAAGGGTGTCCTTGCAACGCGTTTCATGCCTCCAGGGTACTTTATCAATCAAGTGAATGTTTGGAATGCTCCTCCTATTTAAAGGGCTGTTCTCGTAATTATACTACAGCTGAAGTTATTAATGACGTGAGACCCAGAGCAGACGATCATAAACATAGTTAAAAAACATAAAACATACAAGAATTGTGATCTATCAACGTTGGAAGATGTTAAACAAAATATATCTACTTATAAAATACATTGTTATCAACATTTATTTTGTTACTATGTAAACGGAATTTAGCAATTGGTGAAGCCGTCAATCATTTGGCATTATCTCAGAAGTTTGTCAAGAGGTCAGATTATATGAGGGAAAGGGGAATACACAAATTACATTGAGTCAATTTAAAAAAGATCCTGACATAATCATCAGGCAGGCTGATAAAGGTGGGGGGGTGGCGATTCTAGATAAATCTTTCAATGTCAGGGAGGCATTGAGGCAGTTGGGAGATACCACATTTTATTTGGTTCTCCCAAAAGACCCTACTGCAGATTACCAAAATGAACTTAGATTCTTAGCAGCTTTGGAGGGTGGACTGATTAGGAAGCAGGAATTTAATTTCCTGTTTGTTCGGTATCCAGTCATTCCGGTGTTCTATCACTTTCCAAAGCTGCATAAAATTCTAATTGATCCCCCCCCCCGGCCGCCCCATCATCTCTGGGGTTGGACTCCCTCACCTGCAACCTGTCTGCCTTTATTGACTCTTTCTTGGAGAAACATGTCATTCAATTAAAATCCTATTACGGGATTCTATGCATTTGCTGAATCTCCTTAGGGATTTCAAATGGGAACCCCACTACATTTTTGTTTCTCTGGATGTCACAGCCTTGTACACCCATATCCCGCATGAGGATGGGTTACAGGCTGTGGGGAAGGTCTTGGCGGCTGATGACGGAGACACTCCTGATATTTCTGGTTTTTTGTTACAGGCTATGTTATTCATTTTACAACATAACTATTTTTCTTTTGATGCATACATGCAACTCCAGGTGCTTGGCACCGCAATGGGCACCAGTTTCGCTCCGAGCTTTGCCAACCTCTATATGGGGAAATTTGAGAATGAGTACATGTGGGGGGGACCGTTCGGAGAGAGTCTGGTGCTATACAGGAGGTACATAGATGATTTGTTTATAATTTGGGATACACTCCATTTTTCTGTTGTTGATTTTTTTGAGTTTCTTAATTCCAACACTTTTAATTTATTTTTTACCCTCAACTGGAGGGACTCCGCCATCAACTTTCTGGACTTGAACCTCTATATTGAGGATTCTGTTATTTGCTCCAAAACATTTATTAAGACTGTAGATGTTAATAATTTTCTCCAATTTAATAGTGGGCATTATCGCCCCTGGGTACATCATATACCCAAGGGGCAATTATGCTGCATCAAACATAACTGTTCATCCCAAGAGGTTTATTTATCACAATCACAGGATCTCATGGATCGATTTAGATCCAGGGGATACCCTGATGACTTATTACAGTGGTCATTTGAGGAGGTGCAATCACTTGACAGATTGGATCTCTTATCCCCTAAAGAATCCAGAGGAGCTCACAATTTCTGTAAACAGGATTCCATTCCATTCATCTCCATATTTAACAATAAATCTCACCTTATTAAGAGAATTATCACTAAACATTATCCAATTCTCAAGAGTGATTCAATTTAGTACCCCAAAAATAATTTTTAAGAGGAATCAGAATCTAAAAAACATTCTTGCTCCTAGCGAATTCAAGTCTAAAAATGCTCACTCCACACCCTGCACCAACTGGCTTTCCCAAAAGCCAGTGGGTTGCTTTAAATGTGGCAAAACCCGATGTCTTACATGTGACTTTATTTCTCATCGCTCAACTTGCTTCATCTCATCAGTACCACAAAAATGGTTTTCCATTAATCACTTTGCAAATTGTGAAACAAATTATGTAGTGTATCTCCTTCAGTGCCCGTGTCTGCTCCAGTATGTGGGCCGTACGACACGGTCACTGAAGGAGAGAGTATAATAAATAAATCTCTCACACATAGTGTTTCAAAACATTTTTATTCAGTACATAATGCCGACCCTGTAGGTCTAAAAGTCTTTGTTGTTGACGTTATTCCACCTACCACATGTGGTGGTAATAGATTCAACAAACTGTGCTGTGCAGAAATCAGATGGATATTACAATGACAAACTCTAATGCCCAATGGTCTTAATGAAGCATTAGAGATTACCACCCTAGGCTTTTAGGTCAGTTTAAATTGAGCAAATGGTATCATAGTGATAACTAAATAAACCTATACACTGAGACAAGTGGAGTCCGTTGTCCATACTTTTAGAATTCTACTATATATATATATCTGTGTACATATCATGGTGACTTCAACAATGTTCTACCCCTTATTTCGATCTAGTATTGTTCCTGTTAGTGTTCCATAATATAATAATATATAGGTCGTAGTTTTATATCTATAAGGAATGAGAGCTCAGATAGGGTAGTTTGTGGAAACATGACTATTTTTGTGATAGTACTGGGGGTATGCACATATCCATAGATAAGCTGATCTCAATCCGAATTTAGAAAAGAAATCTGCAGATACTATATTAAATTAAATGGAAGTATAAATGTAGATAATGATGGGATAACTAATGAAGAACCAATTGAGGCTGCCATAATGTGCGGATTAAACAGGCACTATACTTGTCTCAATTTTTATGTGTTTCTCTATGCAAATAATTAGTTTGTATATCCCAAAAATATACCTACCCATATAAGCGAATAAGGGAAAAATCAGATGATTCTGTTTCTGTATTTATTTGTATTTATATTCTGTTATATTAATTATTTTTATGAATAATTATGATTGTTTATTTTTTGGTTTAATTATATTTGATATTTATTTTTATTTATATACAATTTTTATTTTTATTTTATATTATTTTATTCTATTTACTTTACCTTGTCTATGTTTATACATATATATTTTTTCTGATTATGGTTTGGTGTAACTAAGCAATTATATTGCACTTATTCAGATATATACTTACTATCGTAGTAATATCTGACTTGGTGCAATTTGTGTATTGCCCTTTCCCTTTCATATAATCTGATCTTTTGACAAACCTCTGAGATAATGCCGAATGATTGACGGCTTCACCAATTGCTAAATTCCGTTTACATAGTAACAAAATAAATGTTGATAACAATGTATTTTATAAGTAGATATATTTTGTTTAACATCTTCCAACGTTGATAGATCACAATTCTTGTATGTTTTATGTTTTTTAACTATGTTTATGATCGTCTGCTCTGGGTCTCACGTCATTAATAACTTCAGCTGTAGTATAATTACGATAACAGCCCTTTAAATAGGAGGAGCATTCCGAACATTCACTTATGCTTGTTAAAGTGCCCTGGAGGCACAAAACGCGTTGCAAGGATACCCTTGTAAGGAGCCCTGTTGTGAACCACCATCCTGATCTGATGCTCTGGTGGATCCGGTGAAAATTTTGATCTTTATCAACGTTGGTCTATTCAGCCACCACAGCTTATTATTAATATTTTATTTTTAATTGATTGTTTCTAGGGCTTCTGAGTTGCCAATCTCCATTTCTATTTCTATGCTTTATTTAAATAGCCCCAAAGCTCTTGTCATATTGCTTAGTGTATGAGCATTTCATATAATCATCAAATATATTCGCTGATATATTTCTTGTGACATGAGTACTTTCTAAGGTATGACGCCTTCCCGTTTCCTCATCTTCCCGTTTCCTGTTGTGTATTAAACTGGACAGACAGATTTCACAAACAATGGGCAATCATATACACAACACCGGATGTGTATTAAAAAGGTATCCCTTTGTGATTTCAAACAATCAAGACAACATTATCTATGACTGAAGGCACCTGTTCTATTAAGATCTTGATATTGCTTCTTCTGTCCTAAAAATATATGGTTTTTTTGGCTTGCTATGTGTACTGTGGCTTTAACAGAACCAATGAACACTTGACTTTATTACACACATTATACACCAGACTATACACCTCCTTTATGAACAGTTGGACACTGATGAACTATTTCATTTCTATATTACATTTTCTACAGACTTTATTGTAATAATAATAATAATAATAAAAGGACAAACAAGCATGATGTGACACACTGTTTTATTGGCCTGCAATGAAACAAGTTTATTTATTACTTCATTTTGTAAAATAATGTCAGCATAGGATGAGAATAAAAGAATAAGGATATTCCCAAAAACTAACTAGCATTAACAAGTGCAGGGACATAAGAAAATAAAAAACATTATTTTAAAATACTGACATTTTCGTGAAATTATGTATGTTTTTTCCCAATCTTTCCTAATGTTTAATAAATAAAAAACACTTACCTTTTGGAACCTGCTTGAAATAATTTCACTTTGATGTTCTGTTCTCCAAGATATTGTTCACTTTAATTGTGGTCCTTGGTTTTGATGTCATCTACCAGTAAATAAAAATGGTACATGTTAATCCATCATACAATAAAATACAATATCAAGTTCATGTCTTTTAAATACTCTCCATACAGATGTGTCTATTGGACATGCTGTCTTTTGTACATGGCCCTGTTCTCTGTGTGGGGATATTTCATTAATGCCTTCATATTAGATTTCTGTTAAACACATAATTACAGTATAACTCCCTTCAAAAGCATATTGAGCATACATGTTAAAATATTTTTGGATAACACACAATGCAATATGTACTTTGTAATTTGTATTGCTGTACGTTTGACTGCTTCCCTTTTCTCCTTCATGATGTAGTCACCCGCTAATGCAGTGATAGGCCATTTAAAAAAGCTGTTCTAAAACTACAGCATCCTGTTACATCTAATCATGGGCATGCCATTCTGGCCTGCAATTCATCATGTGGACATATATTCAGGGCCGTCTTTTCCACTGGGCAGTTTGGGCTAGTGCCCAAGTGCCCCTTCAGCAAAGCCCAGCACTAGCCCAAACTGCCCAGTGAAAAAATGGCCCTGTCTATTGTCTTTCCCTTCCTGCAGCTTCTGTTTAGACCAGGGGTTACCTGTGGTACGCGTGCCTTTGTTAGGTGGTACGCATGGGCTTTGGGTCCAGTAGCTAGGAGAGCTGCACAGGTCCGGGCCGAAGTGTGCATATTGCTTCTGCCTGCAGCTACACTCATTGCAGGCAGGATCAGCACATCACAGTCAGGCTCTGCAGGCATGGATCTGAGGGGGCGGAGCTTCCTGCTCCAGAGAAAGAAGAGCCACAGAGATAAATGAAGTAGAGGAGGCTGTGTTATGCTGCAGATGCTGGAGCAGGTAAGTAAGGATATAGGCATGTGACTAGAAGGAGTAATGTGGGAAGAGAGAGATACCAGAAGGGGGGATATGTGTTATGTAGGCAGAGGAATATAACAGAAGGGGGTAATGTGCAATATGTAGTGTAGAGAGGGATATAACAGAAGGGGGTAATATGTAATATGTAGTGTACAGAGGGATATAACAGAAAGAGGTAATGTGCAATATGTAGTGTAGAGAGGGATATAACAGAAGGGGGTAATGTGCAATATGTAGTATAGAGATGGATATAACAGAAGGGGGGAAATGTGCAATATGTAATGTAGAGAGGGATATAACAGAAAGGGGTAATGTGCAATATGTAGTGTAGAGAGTGACATAATTTGGGAATACTGGGGGACATTTTTATTCCTGTGAATGGGTGGGTAGGGGCCCCTGTGCATTGCTTTGCCCAGGGCCTACAATTCTGTTCAGACAGCCCTGCATATATTTACTTTTAATGTTCCTACAGATCTTATTTTCAATTTTATCTTTTCTTTTCTTTTAATGATCAAACCATATCTTGGATTAGTTCCTTCTGTAAATGGCAGACCCCCCAGTCATGTTGCAATGATTGTTAAAATTATAAAGCAATACATAATCTTTAAAAAAAAACTGTTCTTGGGCAAGAGACTGGACGTGCTTTTTTTTAAACCCTCCTGCTTCTGAACACCACCTAAGGAGACGGAGCCTGATTGGTGTTTAAGAGGTGCCAGAGCCACTCTATTAGGGCTCCCTGAGTCTTCTCTCTACCACCTTACCTTGTTTCAATTAATAAAGGTCCCCCGGGGTCACC
>WWET01006900.1:0-18151 GCA_011038615.1 Limnodynastes dumerilii | reverse complement strand
GTTTCACGTGAAGCTCGGACACCTACCGTTATAGGACAGCCGAGGCTTGCTCAGACACATAATAAAGTGCATCTCCATTTCATCAGAGGCCACAGACTTGGAACATATGGGACACCGGAATCCTGGGAATAAAAACACACAACGTTATTAGAGAATCTAGACCACGTGACACGTGCAGCCAACGTTCCATAGACAGCAATGTTTAAAAAAGGCCCAATAGGCTTGGCAGGATCGTAGGCAGCCAATGGTTTCATTCTGCTCTGGTCACATGACTGGATGTACAGTGCAGAAAAGATGTCAAAAGATGCAGAAAGTTCCAATGTGGACATTTCACCCATTCTGATTGCTGATCGTTACTCTCCCCAAGGGTAGACAGAAAAAGAAAACGCACAAAAGTGCAAAAACACAGCTATGGAGTTAATTGGATAATAAAATGTATCATAAATTCACTAAATTCAATAGTCCGGCAACCAAGCAAGGAAAATGCAAACAATTTTATTATACATTAAAAACAATTAGATACATACAGCATAAAATTATATAGATAAAAAAAACAAAACACACACACATATACATATATATATATGTGTGTGTGTGTGTGTGTGTGTGTGTGTGTGTGTGTGTGTGTGTGTGTGTGTATCAATAAAAAATATTTTATTTAAATACAAAATTCTACCCACTGAGTGTTTTAGAGCGTGTGTACTCTAATACTAGAGCACATAACCTGTTAGATATAAATGGAAATAGACGGCTAGGTCCTTTAATGTCCCAATTAGAGTGGCAACTGTGTTGTAAATTGCCCAGAGCAAGCTTCCTTGTAATTTATATGGACGTAGAAGATTTATAGTTGATAGGCAGTGTTGAATATAATTGTTCTTTGTTGGAAATTTAGACAGAGTCTCAAGAATAACGGCAACTATGTTGCAAATAGCCCCAATAGTTCCTATTAAAGATTTGTGGACCCACAGCGAGATCGTAGAAGGCAGACAGTATCAGAGTATAGGTATATTACCGTGTCTCACAGGCTGTGTTGTATGGCAGCTCGGTCTCCACTCTCCGTCTGCCGCTGTATCTCTCAGCAATATACGGGGGTAGAGTCCACAATACACTAATGTATAATAAAATTGTTTGCATTTTCCTAAATTTTGCTTGGTTGCCGGACTATTGAATTTAGGGAATTTATGATACATTTTATTATCAAATTAACTCCATAGCTGTGTTTTTGCACTTTTGTGCGTTTTCTTTTTCTGTTGTTTATTGGAGGGTCTAGCAAAAAACCCTCCCACACAGTGGAGTTCTGCACACCTAAGGCTCTCTAACTTTTTTCCCCTGTTTGCTTGTATTTATTTCTGCCAGAGCCCCTTAGGTTGTTAAATTTCCATAACTCTCTCTCCTATTAACCAAAATGGAATTCACTACCTTCAATAATAGAGGTTCAAGGAGGGAACAGTATAACGATAAGTTCAATAAATCCTCAATTATTGAGGATAAAACTAGTAATTCCTGTATTGATGGGAATATCAGGTCTGATCTAAACGCTCTTAAGGACCTATTAACTGAAGAAATCAAACACTGGAGTGATGGTATACTCCTACAAAAGTATCTGGACAATAATATGGTCCCTAGAGGCCTCAGAGTGTTTAGACCATTAACACTAAATGATGACCCAGAACTGTCCAAAGCATGGGAAATAGCACTTTCCACAAGCTCGAGAACACTTATGCGGTTACTAATTAAATATAGGGATATGAAGATCTTAAAAACTGTTGATGAAATTGAAAGGGTAAAGAGCAAAATCGAACCGCACTGTAATAACCCAGATGTCAGTGATAAACTTATGAGGATAAATAAGAAAACCGTTGAACTAAAAACCTCAATTATGAAGGATAAACTAGATAAATATAAAAGAGATCTGGAGAATTACAGTACTGGTAAGATTTATGACCATAACAAAAAGAAAAAAATTTTCCAACTACCCTAAACAAAATATTAACTATAAGAGAGGGTTTAATAATCAGAAAGATCAGAATCCCAATCCCAATTATAGGAATACCCCTAGGACAAATAAATTTGACAAAGAAAATGTCGCCAAAAAAATCAGAAACAAATATATATGTAAAGGACACCCATACCTCACAAATAAATACCTCTACGGATACGCAAGGTGAAAGAACTGGGGCTAGGAGCAAACAAGTTGGGATTAATTCTTTTTTCTCAAGGGGCCAGAGGAGGGATTTATCACCACCCCTAGCATTAGCCAACCCCTACGAAATACTGATAACGAGATCACCCAAACGCCACAGAGATTTAGGAGCACAAGGAAGCAAGGAAAGTGTAAAAAAGAGCTAAATGAGACATCTAAAGAAATAATTAACTTATCGGATAAAATGTTAGAGCCTAGGCAAATCTCTATTCTTAAAAGAGGTTTATCTTTTGCTCCTTGCTCCCAACCTAACTTATTCGAACTCTATATGGAGCTAAATAAGTATATAAGAACCTTATGCAGAAAAATATTTTTTATGAGTAGGCAAACTAAGAGATTCAACCCAGAATTGGAACCAATTATTTTGGATAGTGAGGAATTGAATTGTCTTTTAGTTTTGGAGAGCTCCAAAGAGAAAGTGGCTCTACTGATACTCCTATACCACTAACTCCTATATTCAATATTAATAAAGCTCCCCCAACGACACCCCTTTCCTTAACACCAAAAAAGACATTTAGACCAAAATCTGATTTTTATCCCATTAACCAAAAACGCATAGCTATACAGAGTTTTTATAAAGCAACCCTTAACGGTTTCAAAAATATCTGCATTGCATCAGACTCTACCTCCTTGAAAATGAACCACATTGGTAGGGATAATCTATCTAAGTGAGAGCGTAAGGCCCTCAAAGATTTGAGTAATGATTCCTCAATAGTCATAAGAGCCGCCGACAAGGGTGGCAGTGTGGTGATACTCAATTATAGAGACTACCACACTGAATCAATGAGACAGCTGTCTGACGTTAATTTTTACAAAAAACTGTCCGAGGATCCATCGAATCTATATCAAAAAGAATTGAGAAGTCTATTGGATTGGGCCTTGGTAGAGAGTGTAATTGACAAACTCACTTTTCACTTTTTATTTAATCCTCACCCGGTCACTCCTATTTTTTATTACTTACCTAAAGTGCACAAATCTTTGATTTCACCAACAGGGCGCCCTATAATTTCGGGAATAAATTCACTCACGTCTAATTTATCAGCTTACATATATTCTTTTTTGCACAAATATGTCACTCCACTTCGTTCTTACGTAAAGGACACCATGCAAGTTCTAAATTTCTTTGAGAGCTTCCAATGGTGTCCCTCGTATTCTTTCTTAACTCTGGATGTAAAGGCGTTATATACGCATATACCACACTCTTTAGGTACAGAAGCGGTCAATTCTTTTCTAATGAATGATCCTGAGATCTCAGTTGCACACAGGCAATTTATTCTGGACTCAAGCACGTTTATCTTATCACATAATTTTTTTCTATATGGCACAGATTTTTATTTACAGACACTCGGTACCGCAATGGGCACCAAGTTCGCCCCGAGCTTCGCGAACCTATATATGGGTATGTTTGAGGCCGAGTTCATCTGGCACGGCAAGTTTGGGGCGAACTTGGTGCACTATATGCGGTACATTGATGATCTTCTTATTGTTTGGAATTGGGGATCACAGTTAGCTGACACATTTGTAAGATATTTAAACACTAATCCATATAATTTAATTTTTACGCACACCTTCCATCCGAACACTGTTAATTTTTGGGATATTACACTCTCTGCCAAGGGGAACAGGGTTATTACCACCAATTATAACAAACCTACAGATGCAGCAAACTATCTTAATTTCCGCAGTGATCATCATAGACCTTGGGTACACCATATCCCGAGGGGACAGTTTATACGTTTGCACAGAAATTGTTCCGACCCAATGGACTTCAAAATTCAAGCTAACAAGATGTATTCTGATTTTCAGGAAAAGGATTACCCAGACGGTATCCTTGATGAAGCATTCAGATATGCAAGTAACATTAATAGGGCGGATCTACTAGTCCCGAAATCAGAAAGGATTGGGGGACATAATACCAAACAACTACAGAAAAATATTTTTGAAAAAATACCGTTCATAACTAAATATAATTCGAAATCTAAACAAATATCTAATATTGTAACACAAAATTTTTCTCTCCTTAAACAGGACAACATTTTGGGCCCTATATTAGAGGAAAACCCTACAATAATTTACAAAAAGAACAAAAACCTCAAAAATCTTTTAGCACCGAGTAGAGTTTTGGATAAGACACAATCTGATAAGAAAGACATAGAAGAAAGACCATCAGGCTGTTATAAGTGTAAAAGAAATATTTGCCTAACATGCTCCTATATAACAGATAATGTTAAATCCATATCATCTATACAAATTAATTCTGAAGTTAACATCAAGGGACATATAGACTGTGAAACATCATTTGTGATATACGCGTTACAATGTACCTGCCCAATGCAATATGTGGGCAGGACAACACGTAAGTTAAAAGAGAGGTTCCGTGAACATAGGAACCATGGCCCTGATTCAGAGATTGAAAATAAGAACTTAAAGTTACACCTGGGCTAAACCATGTTGATTTCAGGGGAGCCAAATTTCATTTGTTGCAACAGTATTATAGTTAAAAGGTGATGTTTCCCAGCTCAAGTCTAATTAGCAGTTTAAAAGTGAAGCTGATCAGATCTGTGTGCAATAAGTAAAAGCAAAGCATTCTCCCTGCATGCATAGAATAAAATTAACTTGACTCCCCCTGAAATCAACATGGTTTTGCCCAGGTGTAACTTTAAGTTCTTATTTTCAGCCTCTGAATCAGGCCCCATATTATTAAGAAATCCTCTACTCACAATCTGTATAAACATATGGCAAGAACACACAATGGTGACCCTAAATGCCTTACTGTTTGTGGAGTTCAATATGTTCCCATCAGAGATAGAGGTGGGGACCGGTTTGTTCGCTTGTGTCAATGTGAGGCCTTCTGGATATTTCAGTTACAAACTCTATATCCAGAGGGCCTCAATGACACTATCGAATTTAAAGACACGGGTTTCTGATTTCCGAGTGTTGTTGTTTTCTATCCTGCTTTGGGAATACCGAGTACATATACACATTTTTCTGAAACGATGAGAATGTGTTGGAGGATACGGGGTTGAGAATGTTATTATAATTTTACATCTTTAAGAAAGATCCAACTTTCTCTCATCTTTTGACATTAATGATTACCTATTATTATTATCAATATTACATCTAATTACCGATTACACTACTGTTATTATGATCTTTAGTCCATAAGTCTTCACCCTCAGTATTACTCTGAGGTTTATTGTTATTATATTTACCCTTGTTATTATTAATATTATTATTATTTTTATTACGCCTATTCTCCTTTTCTGTTTACTGTTATTTTTATCTATCTTTATTCTATTTTTATTTTTTCCCACTTTCTGATACTACTTACAAATATTATTGACAATATATCTAATTATTAATTACACATATGTCATTATTATCTCGAGTTTATAAGATTTTATTCTTATTATTATTGTATTCATAATTATGATATCTTATCATTTCTTAGGATATTATTCCTAGAAAAATAGAAAAATAGACTTTGGTTTATATATATTTTTTTAATTTTATTTGAGTAATCAATTCTTCTCTACAACTCCAATACAGTCACTAAGTAACAGAATCTAAGATCAAGATTGGTGCTCGATATCTTCAGAGTTGGATAACATTCCAATTGTGGGAGCTATAAATTTCTGTATACCATGATTCTTACTGTATATGTATGGGTATATATCCAAGTATTTTTCTTATCCCCTCTATTCTACCACCTTATGGTGGAAATGCTGATATTAATGAGTGATATTAACGTGTAACTTAGAAAATCTCCTGTTTAGATATGTATTAAGCTCATCTTCTATTGGGCATTTTTTTATTGCAATCTACATACTGTACATGATAATCTAGAAAATTCACATTATATAATGTGGATTTATTGGTACTGAACTAGAGTAAATTATACCGGGTGTGGTACCGCGCAAAGAAAATCGGAATTTCGAAAATCCCAATTTCGAAAATCCTTGTGCAAATGCGTACATTAATTGAAATATGCGAAAATCGAAATATGTGAACGCATAATTTTACTATTTCGAATGATCAAATTTGAGAAAGGTTAGTTATCGAAATTCTATATTTCAAATGCATTGGTTTTTATAAAATTCCCAATTCGAATATATCGCTGTCAGAATAGATTAGAAAATAGAAAGTTTACATTTCGAAAATTAGCAGTCATACTGCGAATATTTGCGAATCTTCGATTTTTTCGAACCTCAAGTATTGCGAATTTTTACGAATTCACTATTCTCAATTCCGAAAGTTTAGGATTTCTAATGTTCTGCATTTCGAAAATGTTTATAGCGATTGATTTTTTTGTTGCAAGCACTCGACCCGATATTTTCGGGGAACCAATCGGCAAGCTCTTCCTCTTCCGTCAATAGCCGCTGCTGCTTAGCTATATATTATGATGCAGTGACAGCTTTAAAAGTTTACTTCAAAGGTGTGACAGCACTTTTATACATAGTTCTGCAGCATCGCCATAGAGAGCACTGCCTCCCCCCTCCTCTCTTCTGCTACGATTATCGGTCCCAGCATAGGAGGTGTATGGTGAGGATAAATGGACATTTCCCTAGCGTCAAATCGTCACGTTTATCGTTACACCCACTGCTTTCACCGATAATCGTTTGATTTTTGTATTTTGTTTACATATAGTTTTCATGAAGTCCTGCCTTGCCAGTACTAAAACTTGTAAGTAAAAGTTTACAAATAATTCAATGTGTAGTAATTAAAATATTTCAAAGGTATCTTAAAATGCAAAAAATATATATATTTTAAAATTTTACACATCTTGAATTGCCATTTTAGATTACAGTAATGGATACATTGATGTTTTTATTTCAGATTCATTCCATTATTATTATTACTATTATTATTATTATTATTATTATTAATAATGTTATATATATAGATATATATAGATATATATAGATATATATAGATATATAGATATATATATATGTATATATATATATATATATATATATATATATGTCTATATATATAAATATATAGATATAGATATATAGATATGGATATACATGTTTTCTTTTGGTTATATTATAGCAAAATTTGTGTTAGTTTAATGAACATTTGCAACTCCATCACCAATATAATCATCATCATCATCATCATCATTCCCCACCCTAACACTAACCTTTCCTTTCCCTTCCCCCTCTATTGTACATTTCCCATCAGCCTCAGCTTTCCCTTTCTCCTCCCCGGTTCCACACATCCCTCCCCTCCCTCACAGATCCATATATCTTTGTCTGTGTTATACGTGCAATAATAAAAAATATATAAATTGTATTTTTGAAATTTTACGTGTTTGAAATATGTGAATAACAAAATTTATAAACTCTGCATTATGAAAAAAATGTATGTTAACATCCTAAATTCTAAATAAATATATTAATATGTGTGTGTGTTTTTGTTTGTTTGTGTGTGTGTGTATGTGTTTGTTTGTGTGTATGTACGTACGTATGAAATAAGACATTTGTTAATGTACAAAAGACAAATACATTATTTTAACATTTTAACAAAATTTGTTTTAATTACAGATAACAAGGGGTGGGGCTTTACTTAATAGGGTTAAGATGAAGGAGGTGGTGGTGGTGGTGGTGGAGGAGTATGAGGAGGGGTATAAGACGGTGGTGGCGGTGGTGGAGGAGGAGGAGGTGTAGAAGTTGGTGGTGGTGGAGGAGGTGGGGGTGCCGAAGTTGTCGGTGCTGCACCCGCGGCCCTCCGCTGCATACAATCCTGATGAATCGCTGCCAAATAGATCTTTGCAGCCCTCACCAGGACAGTCAGGGTAATTAATATGGCCCTGAATTCAGACCACAAAGGGCTCTGTCACATGTCGTTAACTTTATTAATAAATATCACATTTTAACATAATGCTATACATATTTCTTTTCCTTTGGTATAATGTGATTACATTATACTCATGGCCATAATTTTTAAATTCATATTTTGTGATATTACTGCTAAGAGTCACTGTTGCCTTGCTGTCTTCTGTATTTTGGTTTTTACTCTTTATGCATTAATATGTGCATTTGCTCTTTCACAACAAAATGTGCTGAATATTTACACTTGAATTCTCAAATGTATGTGTTTTGTAATGCTAATATGATAAAGCATTAATGACAGCAGCAATTGCTATTGTGATTTGATTTTAGCCATTACAACTTTTTCAGTACTACATTCAGATATTTCATATAATGTTTCATATAATCTTGAACTAAACTGTTCAGTTTTTCTGCATCTTTGTACTTTACATGAACGTCAAAGTCTACATTGAACAAATACATGACCTTTTTCATATGGATAAATTGCTAACATAAAGGTTTGTTATGTTTTATTTTACAATTATAAGACTTTAAAAAACAGAATATACTTACTGAAACCCTCAGCTCTATAGCCTTGTCTTGGTGGACCCTCAGCTCTATCGCCTTGTCCTGGTGTGGCCATACCTGGGCTTGTTTGCTCAGAAGCAGTTGGAAAGGTAGGGGAGAGGGAATGGGAAGTTAATTGGGTGGAGGAAGGGTGAGGGGTGTTAGATGGTAATGGGGAGGGGGAAACGGGCATGGACAAGCCAGGGCCAGGTGAGCCTGACTGGGATGAGGGATGGGCAGAGGAGGGTGAGTGGTAATGGGAATAGCCAGAGGATTGGGAAAGGGAATGGGAAGAGGACGGGCCATGGGCAGGGGAGGAGTCATGTGAAGGGGAGGGGGCATGGGCAGGGGAGGAGGAATGTAAAGTTGAAGAGGCATGGCCAGGGGAGGAGGAATGTAAAGGTGAGGGGGCATGGGCGGGAGGGGGCAGGGGTGGGCGAGGATGAATGCGAAGGGGAGTGGGCCTGGGCAGGGCAAGATGCAGGTGAGGGGTCATGGGCAGGGGAGTGTGAGGGAGAATGTGAAGAGGAGGAGGAGGAGGAACGGGAATTTTCTTGGGAGTCTGAAGAGCAATGGGAAGAGGAGGAGGAGGAACGGGAAGTGCCTTGGGAATGGGCTGTGGAGGTTGATGAAGAGGAGGAAGAGGATCTTTGCAGCTGGAGAGCTCTTCGCCTGCGTTGTAGGGATGCTAAGTAAATGAAACAAAAACATAACAGTATTAATAAATATGTAAATTAACTTAGTTTTGTCTTCATATTTATGTACTAAAAGAAAAATCATGAAAAATAAAATTAATCACACATTAACAAGACTGCAGAAATGTCAACATTGACACTTAACATTCCATACATTCAAATTTCACCTTAAAAATAACACCAAAAAATAAAAATAAAAACAACAAAAAAAAAATCTCTCTCTTTTTTTTTTTTTTTTTTAAGAAATATACATTTGTTACTATAATATTCATATGATAGATAGATAGATAGATAGATAGATAGATAGATAGATAGATAGATAGATAGATAGATAGACACACACATTTGTCAAATTATTTATGTTGTTTAACACTTACCTGCAATGATTCTCCTCAAACGATACAGACTCGCAGGCTGTCACCTACGAAGTTCTGACCATCGCCGTTGTAATTGGCCTACACGGCGCCTCTGACCAACTCTCCGTCTAATGCGGTTCCTAACCGCCACATACGCTGCCCGCTTTTCTGCATTTTTATGTGGGACTGCAGGGTCCAACTTGTTCATTTCATGGACCAGAATGAACAATTCAAGTTTTGAAAAGCGGGAAGCTCTCGCAATTTTGTTTTTCAACAAATCAGGTTTGTTCATTGACTTTCAATAAAGTTTTTTCATGCTCTGTGTGGGTGGAACGTACGAACATTAAGCAATGGGAGAACGTTTAGAAATTAGGCCCAAGGGTATAGTGTATGAACGCATTACAGGACAGTCCATCGTAACATGGCGAGAACTGTTAAGTTCACAATGGCAGAATTGAGAATTTTAGTCTGGACAATGGACCACATACAACGCAGCAAAGCGTAGGGCCTATGTTAGGGCTCAAATGCTCATTTATTCAAAGATTGGGCGACGCAGACGAGTGTCACAGCTACAACATCGCTGGTGTAATTTACAAAGGAGTCAGCCCCGTCTTCTCAGGCATTTGCGTAGGTCCATAGCACGTAAGTGTACAATAAAAATAAATATTTATTATTTTGTACTGTCTATATATATATGTGTATGTAAATGATTTGTTGTACTGTTATTTCCATACATTACGACGATTATCGGTCCCAGCAGGTGGTGGGGCGATAAACATGACGATTTCACGAAAGTGACCGATGCACCATACACCTCCTCTGCTGTGACCGATAATCCTAGCAGAAAAGGGGAGGGGGCAGGGCTCTCTGTTGCTGCTGCTGTATATCTATGTATAAAGCTGTTCTGATAGCTGTGAAGGTCGACTTTATAGCTGTCAGAGCAGCATGGCACATGGATATACAGCAGCGGCTGTTGCAGGCATAATACAGATAATAATCTGCGGAAGCCGCGATTCACACAGCGCCTATCTGTACTACTCCTGCAATAGCCGCAGCTGTGTATATATGTCCTATACAGTTCTTACAGCTGTAAAACGTATACCTGCACAGATCTCAAAGCTGCTTTGAACATCGGTTTAGAGCTGCAGCATCTCTGAATAATACAGCAACAACAAGTAACGATTATTGTAACAATGTCACAATTATTTAGCTAGTGCATACATATACAGCATTGACTACTTCTGGAGTAGTAGAGAAGGTGATATAACATTAAACACGGTGTGTGAAGCGTCTCATAAAATTATTGTAATATGTATTACTGCATGATTTAGGTAAATTTTATTATTGCCATGTACTTACATATGTATTTTATCTAAAATTAGGATCACGTGTCAGAAGACTTCGACCTACTTCTACAAAATCTGCATCAGCTACATCACCCTCACCTGCCCATTCTCCCTCTCCTGCCCATGCAACATCCCCTGCCCATACCATATCCCCCTCCTCTGGGCATTAACTTTCACACTACCCAACACATTCCCCCTCTTTTCCTGCCTATGCACACCCCCCTTCTCATTCCCTCTACCCTACATTTTCCCCTGCCTCTGTGCCCTCAACAACAGTGAGAACGGCACCAGTACCACTTGCAAGCTACTTTCCTGGAATGATCCGTCCACCAAATGGATTAGTGCAAGTTATCCTTAGGAGGCAATTGTATGAATATAGGGAAAGTGATGATTTAAGGACGCACTCTCTACCTCCTCCCCCACCTCCATCTCCAGAACCACAATCCTCTGGACCTACATCCCCGTAAAAGACATTCTTAGCACTTAAAGTTTTTCACAACTAAAAAAAGTTTTTGTAAACGTTAATCTTGTTTTTATTGTATTTTAATCTGTGTTACATTTTGTTGTTAAGCAAAGAGAAATCACATACATACATGACAATAATAAATAACGTTATGTTTTTATGAATGTGTAACATACTTCACATTAGAGACATATATAGGAGCGCACAGCAATTTTTTATAAATAAATGTGAAACACAAATAATCTACATTGTGATAGTAACTATTTTATTCACTTTTAGTTCAGCGTAACAAATAAAATATGTAATATGTAATACAAGATGAAGTACTAAATAAGAACTAATTGAACAACAAAATATGACAGTTTTACAGTCAAACTTTAAAAGAATATATGTATATTTACAAACATTTTTTTAAGTATTTTATTTATTCAGACAGATGCATACATAGCATAGCATGTTGCAATATTTGCAAGTCTATATCTATGTAGTACATTGAACATAATGACATTAACAATGGAAGACATTTACATAGAATGCAAATTGGTTTTGGATATACTACACAGATAATGGTAGGTGTCGTTTAATTTATCAAAAAGAAAAAGGGACGTGTCAAGGACAAATCTATTGCAAATATGACAAATTACACACTGCACGACCAAGGACTAATTACTTACACACAGACATAGTGTCTGCGACTTGTAATACATTTTAAACTGCCATTCCTAATTATGTACACACGTTTTACTGTTTTACACAATATAGAAAAACAATAAGCATGCATAACACTAGAATTACCAAAATATATAGTTAGTTTTTACAATAGTAAACTTTTATATTTTACGAAATCTCTGTTATTATGGATAACACAATCCTTTTGTAATATATTATGAAGAAAATTTTCATCATAACTTTAAACTGTATCCTGTATTTACTTCGACAAATTGTTAAATGTTTAATAAGAATTTTGTTATTACAAACAAAGTTATTTTACACAAACATTGTTGCATTTATTTTGAAGCTCTGCCAGTCAAAATAATAAATAATATAGCTGAGCCACTGTCATGTAAACACACATGAAATTGTTCTCCATCAATTTGTACACTACATTAACGATTACATAACTCTGTCTTTGATGACAGGCACATTCACACAATTGTCAATAAATGTAACTACAAGATACATTAAAATATATGTGTCTCCGTTACTTTTATAAGTATAGCATAACGTTATAAATTAACACATATAACTACAAATTGAAAATGACAGAAATGCTATCATACATGTTGTACTGCCTTATGTCTGCTATTAATAATCCACTCTCCTTTAATGAGTTTAAACTATTTCATTAATCAAATGACCTTAAACGATAATCAGTAAAACATTTAAATCAGTAAACTCGATATACTTTTTATAGTTATTTTAATTACGGAGCTAACTGTTAATATCACACTAAAACTAACCACTGTGGTAAATTCTATTCTTCTTGTAACTTTCTATTTTAATTACTTACAGTTGTAGTTTAAATTAATTAATCATACATATGAACTATTAAACAATTTGTTTAGTTTTAAAGTTTTAAAACTTTCTATAACATTTCATCAATTAACTTTATTCATAAAAAGAAAAGTTCAAGTCATTAATACTGTTCTTCGTGTGATGCCAGTTTAATAAGGGTAACAAGTGTTTCCACAGTCCTTGTGTCAAGAAAGTAGTCTCTCAAGGATTTCTATTTCTCAATTTGTTTTAACTATACACAGCACTTTTTCTGCTTTCCTCGCAGCCTTTCTATGCTCTCCTCACAATACCTCCGTTACTGCTGCTGTCTCTATCCGTTTGCAGCTCTCTCTCTCTCTGCTACCTCACAGCCTCTCTCTCTGCTTTCCCCACAATACCTCCGTTAACACTGCTGTCTTTTTCCACACAGCACTTTCTCTGCTTCGTCACAGCCCCTCTCTGCTCTCCTCACAGCACCTCCGTCACCGCTACCAGCTCACTCTCCAGCTCTCTCGACCTGCCACTTGCCCTCCAACACTTCTCAATCACTGTTCAGCTGTTCACCGTCTCAGCTTCCAACATCACTGCCACTCACAGCATATCTCACAACTCTGCACCTCCATTATCGCTGCCTTCCTCTGTCTCCACAGCTTTTCACTGCCCCTTGTTCCTTTTTCTTTTTTTTCTTTCTCCTCTCCTCACCACATAACCAGCTCTGCCTTTAACTTTCTTCTCCTTCCTCCGCTATACCATCAGCTCCGTTCACCACCACCACAGCTCTTCTCCTTCACAGTCTCCCCTCACAGAATCATTACCTCACACCAACTGCTGTCCCTAACTGACTATTATCACTCTCCCTCCAGCCGCCTCGTGCACCACACCGAGGTCTCCTGAGGCACCACGCGCTGCACAGCCCGCGCCTCTGTTTACTGGCCGCTGCCAAGCAACGGCCCCCGCACAAACCCACTCCGCTCGCGCTGCTCTGCATTAAGCCTCAATGCGCACCCTGCACTTTCAGACTGAAAGTGCAGGGGTGCCACATTTATATGTATATAGGCTCATACAGCTTGTGTAATACAATAAATACATTACTTTCAAATGTATTGCTAACATGCACTTGAACACACTTCTCTACACACTTCTCTTCTCTATACCAGTGATTGCATAGCGGTACATGTTGACTAAGTTACGTTCGCCAAAAAGCGATGTTTCAAAGCTCACACAGTGTAATGCAGACACACACAAAATCGATCAGAATGAGATTGTACAGTCAATCACCGATGTTTTAGCCATGTTTCATGACACACTTGTACACACTTCTCTATGCACGATTGCCAGTGCTTGTATAGCGGTACATGTTGACTAAGTTACGTTCGCCAAAAAGCGAACTTTCACAGTAATGTGACTTTAAACATAAAAACTTAATATAAAGAATAACAGTGATAGAAATTCATCGGTGCAAAGTTATTGAACTATATTTTGTAATATTGGTCAAAATACTTGAATATGTAGCAATTGCCTAATTTTTTATCATGGTCAACAGAAGATGAAGAGGCTTACTATAAATTAGGTTAAATATGAATTACACATAGACAGGCGCCAAGCGATAGACAATAGAACATAAGAAATTTACATAAACAATTACATGAAATAAAGGTCATTGGTTTGTTTATTTTTATGTCTGTGCTGTAGCTCAAGTACTACGGACATTTCTATTGGATAACATAAACGTGACAATATAAATAACTTGCATATGGTCTTGCATAAAAGTGGAAGCAGGGCCAAGACAAAGCAGAATTGATTCTATCAGTTTGGATTGCGATACTGTATTTACTTACTGTTGGATTTCGATATTCTTCAACTCGGATTCTTCAACTCGGATTTGCACTTTTCTGAAACCTTGGATTTGAGAGACTGTATACCTTGGAATAGCGGAAATCTATACCTTGGAACACTCGAACCCTTGGACCTCAGACACCCTTTTTTGGATTTAATACAATTTTAAACTTCGGATTTACATTTCTTCATTTTTATTTTTATACTTTCAAGATTCTACACAAGATGGCCGAATATACCATTAAACTTGTACCTTCAAGAAAAGGCCGCCTTATGCAGCTGAACATCAATGGATTTTTGTTCAGCAAGAACAAGCAATTGGGAGATGTTGTGTACTGGGCATGTGTGGACAAAGCTAGATTCGGTTGTCCAGTGAGAGCAACAACGGACATTATTAACGGAGAGCATGTTCTTAGGAATGGAGTTCTAAAAGAGCACGTTCATTTCCCGGAACCACAAAAGACTGTGATCATGGAAGCCCGGGCAAGTCTCAAACGAAAAGCAATTGAGACAGCTGACACTCCTGCTCAAATCATTCAATTAGTCCAGTCGTCCCTTCCAACTACAAGTGCCGCTCACCTGCCAAATAGAGATGCCATGAGACAGGTGATTCGCAAAGCAAGGAGAGAGGAAGGTCCAGCGGAACCAGCTTGTCTGATGGACATAGATGTACCCGAAAATTTGAGGAACATTAATGGAATGCAATTTTTGGGTAGAGATTCTTCATGGGACAATGATAGGACACTTATTTGCCACTAAAGAAAACCTGCAGAAGCTAGCTGAGGCACCATACTGGATTATGGATGGTACCTTTAAAACAGCACCTGAAGTGTTCCGGCAGATATACAGTATTCATGTCCCTGTCGGAACTGATGAGGCGTACCAAAGAGTTGTACCATTGGTGTATGGACTTTTATCTAGAAAGAACATTGAATGCTACACCACGTTTTTTAATGATCTAATGGATTATGCTTCCGATTTGAACGTGGAATTGACTCCACAGTTTATTATTACCGATTTTGAAAAAGCTGCTCTAACTGCGTCTGCTGATGTGTTTGACAGTCCTGGACAAAAATGCTGTTTTTTTCACTTCGGTCAAAACATATACAGGACCATACAGAGTAAAGGACTTGCGTCAAAATATGGTTTGGATAATGTCTTTGTGGATCAATGCAGGAAATTGCAGGCGCTAGCATTCCTTACTGCTGTGGAAATTCCTGCAGCCTTTCAGGAACGTAAAAGTTTAATGCCATCTGAAGCGGATCCCTTGGTTCAATACTTCCAAGAGACATATGTTTTAGGAGTTCAAAGAGCAACCAGGTCCGCTTCAAGACCTAATCCTATTTTCCCACCAAGCTTGTGGTTCGTGTATGACAATGAGACATTTGGAATACCCAGAACACAGAATAAAATTGAAGGATGGCACAAACGGTGGAACACTATTGTCGGTCATGGAAAACCTGGCGTATACAAAATTATTAAAGAATTTCACAATGAACAAAAAATCACAGAAATTCAGATCGGTAAATGTATACGGAGAATTCCAAAAACTCCGCCGAGACACGACAATGTTCAGAGAAGAAGGGCTATACAGGATATTGTGGCACACTGAAGTGATTATACTCTGCAGGATTATCTAAGTGCCATAGCCCACCATATACTTTACAATTAAAGGAATCAGGACGATGGGCATTGTGGATGTGGGAGGAACAAACTACCACAGATGCTGGTAAGAATTTAGTTATATTATAAATAATGCATAAGTATTTTGTCAATGTGACATCAACATATCTTTTTTGGTTTAGGAGGTTATCTACAATGTTTGGCACAACTAAAAGCAGCTAATTATATACATGGTGTAACGTGTCATCACAATAGTTCACGTAGATGTGGGAAGTAAAAAGTACCACGGATGCTGGTAAGAATTTAGTTATATTATAAATAATGCATAAGTATTTTGTCAATGTGACATTAACTTATCTTTTTTGGTCTAGGAGGTTTCTGCTAGTTAAAAGTACCACGGATGCTGGCAAGATGATCATGATTTTACAAACTATAATAAGTGTTTCATAATTATCATAAAATTTCCATCAATGATGTAAATTATTTATACATTTCTCTTTGTTCTTATAGGAAGTTATCTACAATTTTTGAAAGAACTATCTAAAATCATGGTGTCACATGTGATGTTAAATGTAATTAAGCATGTGGGAAGAACATTGTACCACACATTATGGTGAGAAAATATTAATTGAGTACTTGTAAACTATTGTGAAAATTCTTGATACAGCATATAATTAATATCATGTGTTGACAGATAAATAAAAAGACATACGTGGCAACATAATAAAAAAGGTTATGTTTTTATTGAAAGATATTGTGTGCTGTTTATTTTTATTATTATTATTTTTTATGTTACGTTATGTTAATATAATTTGTCAGTATATAATTTGTTTCTTTTTTTCTTTCATATATTAACGATGGACAAGTAAATGACAACTTTGAATTCATCAATAGCTGACAACATCGCCAAAGAAAGGTCAGTACATATTCAGAGTTTATTATCTGCTTGATCGGCTAAGAAGTAACTAACAAAAAGTTAACTATGTCTAAATAATTGGAAAAAGTTAATAAGTAACTGTAAGTAACGCATATTATACATTTTTTTTTTCATGCTTACTGTCAACGAGGGAAAAGAAAAGAAAAAATTCATACCGAGGACTAATTACATGTAATCGCTACACACATAAGAACATCAGAAAAAAAGGTTGGTTTGATGGACATAAAAAAAATTGTCAAAAAAATGTTTTGAAGGACATATGCATGTAAACTACTCAATACACTAAGTAACCATAATTTTTATTACATTTCAAGGAAATAAAATGTTTTGCAAGAAGATACACAGAAGTCTTTGGTCGAGACAAGCAGCATGTGAAGGTGGACTTGCAGTATGTATATTTGAATATGGACATATTATGTGTTACATTTATAAATATGTGACAGATAGAATGCTCTAGAAAAGATTAGTCGTTTATTTTAATAATTGATTATGTCTTTAATTATTTAGGTTCATTTTAAGAACACTGAAGAAAGAAGACAAGAAAAGAAAAGACAAGACAAGAAAACAAAAAAAACAGTTGAAATTATAATTTACGATATTTCATGTGTTATTTTAAATTGAATTGAAATGCTTGCAGTTGTGAATTAAATTTTATTTCTTATGTATAATTATTATACATAACTATACATATGAATAACAATACACATAATACGATGTGAATAATTATAACAATAAATATAACTATACATTCAAATATAAAAAAAGAGAGAGAGAGAGAGAGAGATATCGATAGCTACTTTATAAATAATAAT
>WWET01006899.1:36615-59196 GCA_011038615.1 Limnodynastes dumerilii | reverse complement strand
GGGGTAGATCCAGAACTACGTGTGCCGTACGTTTATTCACGGAGCGTATTTTCGTGCACGTAAGTTCGCTACACTCCCCTCGGCACACCCCTTGCACGGACGTATTTTGTCAAAATACGCCACCCAAACCCTACCTTAACTTTTCCAAACGTAACACCATACGTCCGCTAACGGACGTACAGACTACGCGAACGTACGCAGCTTAGCACGCCCATACTGTACACTTTAAATACCACCCCCCACTTACTTCACATAATTCGAACGTATTGTTGACTCACGTAAATTTGGCACGCCCACACATAAGTATTTACGTGACACATACGTGAATGGCCCATATGTTCACAATTATGCTACGTGAATGTGCGTATTTTCTATGGTGCGCATGCGCAGTGCGTTCTAAACTGCGATTTTACGTCTCCGCCACACGTAAATTCGCTTCGAAGCGTTGTTCTGGATCAGACCCATGGGCTGTAATTACTGACTTAATTTTCATGTGTTAATGCACATTTTTATGTGAAAATGGGCATTATCACATGAAAATGAAGTTGAAGCTATTTACAAACCATGGATCGCCATGGTCTAAGTCATTTTCCTTTTTATTGGTATACAGAGAAAAATTAAGTTTAAGTCCTAAAAAACAATATATGCAAACGTTTCACAGCTAAATAACTATGTCTTATTTTTGCTTCTAGCTACAACTTGTACATCGCCTCCAAAAGGACAGAAATCCTTCCCAAAAAACCCAAAAAGTATATATAGATCTGGTGAAAAAGTAACGTATAGCTGTGATATTGGTTTTTCACTGGTTCAACCTCTAAAGGACAAAGCAGTTTGTGAGAATGCAGAGTGGAAAGAAATACCATCTTGCATAAGTAAGTTCAGCATCCTACGTTCTCTCTCTCTCTATCTCTTTTGCATCGGAGAGTGATTTATCAAAGCATAGGAGTAATCACCATGCGGTCACACTAAAATAACCTTTTTTTGATCATTATACAACCAATTAGGAAATAGGATTTTGTTTAATTTTAATAACATATTGCCTCTTCTTATTGGCTGAATTGTGTTTTCCATTAGTAGCTTATTTGCTCACATTTAAGATTTTTCTTGATTGTCATAGGAATCCTGCATATAATTTGTTAAAGTTCAAAACAAATAATTATATAAAAAAATCAAAAATAGAGATAAAATCCAAAATTGAGAATTAGATACATACCTTATGGTACAAATAATCACTTACACATTATAACGGACACACACCAGTTGATCAAAAAAGTAAGTATTAATTGTTCTCAAGGCATAATTATAACCAGACAAATATTTATATATTGTTAATCACATAATAAATAAATATATCATTGTGAAGGTGAATCTAAAAAAAAAAGTATATTTATTTTTGTGATAGGTGCATGTCATAGGTGCATAGAAACAATAACAATAACTAAAATGAGAAAAAATCACAAAAAATTATATACAAATCTAAATAGCTTTATATTCTCTGTGTAACCTGTGTAACTAATTTAAACAGTGCTTTTTTATCATAAAATGCACCGGAATGGAGTTTCGGCACTTTTTTCAACGGATTTTCTAAGTTTTAAAAGTTTCGGCGGCAATATCATTAAAACGATGCATGTGGGCTGCTTGCGTGTCGATTCCGATGCATACGTACTTTGTCCGTGCTGATTGTGAAGGCACTGCTTGTCTTGTGGCGCTGCTCGGCTTGTAATAGGTCGTGTGGTCATGCATGAGTTGATGTGAGTTCCGGTACCTTTTTTCTTACAAAAATGCACTGAATTTAAATAAACAGAAAAGAAAAAATGTACAAAATATCTTTACTTATCACCATCTATGATGATGGGATTTCTGCTTCCTGTTGTTAGACCTGTTGTGATAAAGATTGAAATGGTTGTGTAGGAAAAGGCATCATACAATGTGAAGTTTCTTTCACAAGCGCCCAAAGATTTCAATTTGGATACTTTTTGACATTAATTGAATACACCAGTGGGGGATTTTGTTTGTCCCACTGTTGATGTTAACTAGAGGGATTTTTGTTTTACATACCCCACATTTACTGAATCCGGGCTGCTAGATAGTGTAGGACAGATACTGGTTTAATTGTAGATGTTTCTAGGTAGGAAAAGGCACCAGATAAAGTTTTTTGTTTGTTTGTTTGTTTGTTTTTTTCAAGAAACGTTTGTAAAATGATAGTGTGGAGAGATAATGACTTACAGGTGCCCGAGGTAATTACGACCGGCATCGTAGCAGGGAGAGTATGCCCCATGCACTCCCCACTATAGATAGTAAAATCTGGACACTTCCGTGTCCAGATTCCTATCTTAACAATTACGGCTTGGCCGCAGACCTTGTCGTAATGGGGCTTTCTTCTCCCGAGCCCTAATTTAAATGTCTATCTCCGCCTATATGGCAGAGATACGGCAAACGTAAAAGGGGGGAATTACACAACTGCCATGCATAATTCCCCTGTCAGACGTAGCCCAGGATCTATGTTATTTTTTTGATGAAATTCCATGCTTGAGTTGTTAACAAATGTGAACCATGTTAAAGAGAAAAAGGGAGTGGGGGAAGGAAAACACATCTTAGGTAGAAACTTAATTTAAAACACCCATGTGATAATGGTGTTTTTAGATAATGTGATATGAGGACAGGGGTCCCATAAAAAAATATTAGAGATATAGGGTGAGGAAAATAATTATTTCAACAAGTGCAATTTCTATACATACCAAATTCAAATTATTCAAGTGCCTATAGCGCAGACCATAATGTGTGCAAGTAAAAATTAACTTTTTTTTTAACATACATAGCAGATTTACAAAGCAATGTAGCATTACAAGAATAAATCTTAGCTGGATTCCATATGGAACTTTTGGTCCTCCTGCTTTGCCTAGACTCACAGGTTGCCTCTCACTGTCAGCTTGCAGATACATTCTGTGGCAGACTGTGGGGAAAACAAAAGTATTTCTCTGGCTAATACAATTGCCCTTTGCTGACACTCTGATCACTATTATTTCATTCATATATCGTTTGAAGCCTTGCATTCTTCCGGTGATCTGTGTTTTTGTCTGCTGTCATACATTGTAGTGCTCCTGACTTTGGTTCTTCCCTTTTTACCCATAAGGGAATAAGAGATTGACCTTCAAATGTTATTGGAGGGTCATGAGCATGAAGTCTAAGTTGAAACCACATAGTGTTACGAAAGCTATACGACAGTAAATACTTCAATAAATCTTTCCCAGTTGTCATAGAATTTGGCTAATCTCTGTTCCTTTTGTAATAAGGTCCTCTATCCAATCCATCTTAAACACATGAAGCAGCTTAGTCTGAAATAAGGCTGGGAAACTCTACATTTACAGGGAATATACCAAAGACAGCCCATTTTACTGTCAGAGAAAAATAGTTAACTAAGTAAGTATTAACAAACTGGACCACTCTAACCCAAATTGCTGGGCAGTCCCGAAGACAATGAAATAAGTCAGCTTCAGGTAAATGACATTTCCTCTTCCCATAATGTCAGCACTACCCTGGGTTATATATTCCTCCTTGGAGCCAGGGACAGGAACAAAGAAGACACAGACGGTATATAAGTTCTGCACCCGCCATTTCCTGTGTCTTTTTTATTACTGTCACTGGAGCTAGGGAGGAAAAGTTGGTAGAGAGAGAGAGTAGCTTACCGGTTTCCTTGGTTGCTTTTTCCCAGCCTACAAAATCGGGGTAAACCTGGAATATATTTTATTATAATGCAGTTAGTATGTTTGTTTGATCAGGTCTGAGTCCAGCAAGGATATGATGGAATTAAAGGCAAAACATAAGCATTGCATGCATCTAGATGCACTCACTGTGACAAATCATCACAGGAGGATTGTGTAGGGATGATTTGCCCAGAATGCATTAATAAGGATAAACAGCAACCGTCTGCGCAGATGCTGGAATTAGTACAACTAATGAAGAACGCATTAGCAGACTTCTTTGTTACAAAGGAAGACCTTAAAAAGATGTCGGCAAAAAGGTGAAGGGCAGCCATTAATGATGCATCAGAAGGTTCAGAGGCAGAGCAGCAAGCAATATTTTCAGAGGAGTCTGCAAAATCAGATCAAGACTCAAGGAGAGGCATGTTTCAATTTGGATTTAGTTAAAAACCTCTTAAAGGTAATAAAAAAATCACTGGATGTAGCAGATGAAAAAGAAGAGCTGACGTTGCAGGAAATGATCTTTAAGGAAGCAAAGAAGAAGAACAGAACATTTCCTCTGTCAAAAATCTTAAAAGATATGGTATTAGAGGAATGAAAGCAATCAGACAAACGCCTGGCAGCTACAAATAGAGTGACAAAGCTATACCCATTCCCGCAGGAAAAAAAAAAAAAGTGGAATGAAGCACCCAAAATCCACGCAGAAGTAGCAAGACTTTCTAAAAGGACAACACTTACGCTAAAGGATGTCAGCGCATTTGAGGATGCGATATACAAAAAAGTGGAAAATTTGGCACAGAAAGCAACATTCCATAGCCGGAGCAGCAATCAAGCCAGCGACCACAATTGCAGTACCTGTAAGAGTGCTGAGAGGATGGTGTGATAACCTTGAAAATAATATAGCGGATGGTATCAAGAGAGCAGACCTACTGAAACAGATGTAAGAAATACAACTGGCGGTGGAGTTCATCTGCGAGGCTTCACTAGATTCAGTATGGTTTGAAGCTAGAGCAGGGGCTACAGTGGCCGTTACCCAAAGAACCCTATGGTTAAAACTATTGATGGCAGATGCACATTCAAAGACTAAGTTGCTGACGCTCCCATTCCAAGGCGAGTATCTCTTCGAGCAGAAGCTAGAGGAGATCATTACTAAATCATCAGGAGGCAAGTCCTCATGGTTGCCGCAGGAGAAAGCCAAGAAAGGTTTTACATTAACTTACAAAGAGGTATTTCTTAGAATCTCCGGTTCCCGTAAAAAAAAGCCATAACAGAAAGCCTCAAATCAATGATTCAACAAAAAGTAGTTGTGCCGGTGCCACAGAAAGAAGAATTTCTATTTTCGATTCTTCATCGTAACAAAGACAAGCAGAGGATTCAGAACAATCCTGGATCTAAGACGATTAAATACAAGCATAAATGTGAGGTCATTCAGAATGGAATCAATAAGATCAATTCTAATAGGGTTGCAGGAAAACATGTATATGACCTCAATAGACTTGAGGGATGCTTATCTACATGTCCCCATTTTAGAAAGCATTAAAAATGTCTCTGTTTTGTGATATTTGGGAAGCACTTCAAATTCGCCGCACTGCCATTCGGACTGGCAACTTCGCCAAGAACTATTACCAAAGTCCTAGTAGCAGTAAGGGAAAAAGAAAGATTGAGAGGCATTCAAGTATGGCCATATTTGGACAACATTTTAGTGGCAGCCGATTCAAGACAAAAAGCGGAAAGGCATACAGCCATAGTAATTTAAGAATTAGAAATACAAAAAAAGAAATCTAACACTAGAAAAAAGGAAAAGATATCTGGGCGTAATGTTAGATACCGAAAGGATGACAGTCAGCCTAACACAGGAAAGAATTCAAAAGGTGATAAAGGAAGTAACTACTGCGTACCGGAAAAATTGGATCACAGCAGGAAACTGCATGAGAATCCTTGACTTGATGTAGTGGTCCGACAGGGCCAGGAGACTTATGTAAATGAAGGGACTGAATTATATTTTATGTCCTCTATATTGATAGCATCCTCTAATATATTGATTTGAGACTGAGATAAAGCAGGAAGATTAGCTTCTTTTAGGAGTTGGTCCATAGTCACAAAATCATTGAGTTCTTGAGAATATAGTTGTGAGTAGTAAGATTGAAATATACCTCCCTCCAATCTGTTTCTTGTAATAGGACTATATGAATTTTGGATTTGAGTAGATAAAGCTACCTTGTTGAGTTTAATGGGAGGATATAAGCCTCCCATGTTCTATGAGGCCAGACAGAGATGAGGAGGATGAGTCTGCCCCAAAATCAATGTGCGCAGGTTGCAGAGGTGATTCACCCATTACTGATATAGACAGGAGACAGAAAATGCCACCCACACAATGTGGGAGTTCCAAGACTTAGGGGGGTCCAAGTAGGAGAAATTACGACCTTCCATGTGGATAACAGCAACTACATTAGTGCGACAAATAACATTGAAGGAGGACATATAGTACAACAAATTAAAAGCTTGTGATAGCAGAATAACAAACGCTCAGGGGTGGCCCTAGGTTTTGCGGGGCCCTAGGCGACTTAGCCCCCCCTCCCCTCGCCTATGGCATGGGCCGCCTCTGCCAATGCTGGTAAACAAGTTAAAATTATTTATTAAAATAACAAAACAAATATAATATCAAACACATTAGAAAACCACAGTAAGTGTACCAATCAAAAGTATCAATGCTGTAATCTAATCACCTCTGGAACTATTCATATGTAAATAAAGTCAATTAAGCAGGTATATTAATGGAGTCAAATGCACCCAGAGGGACACATAAGACAGGTTCCCCAGAATGTGGGATAATGGCAATCATCTTCATACGGTCCCAATAATGGAGCGCAATGCCTCTGTGGTGACAACTGAATACTGTGTGCATTTTCTAATTGATGTTCATTAATAGGCATTGGCTCTATACAACTTTTGGTTGCAGCTTGTTTCTTGTATCTGTCTATAATACATAGTTGATATGTCTTTTGATATATTTATGTATTTTAATGTTTTTATCCAATGCTGGTTTTGTTAATTTTACAGTTGTCTGCTTAATTAATCAAGCTGGTTCTTTAAATCAGGGGGTGGGGATGTATGATCCAGATAGCTTGAGAGTGCACTGGACAGCACAAAATGCATTTCTGGAAATTCTGTTCACATGATATTCATATTAGAATGAATTTCAAAGCTGAAAGTGGACAAATCAATTGAGCTAGATGGGATACATCCTAGGATACTAAATAAACGTAAAGAGGTACTGGCAAAACCATTAACTGAATTTTTCAACCAGTCACTAATAACTGAAGTGATTCCAGAGGACTGGAAAATAGCAAATGCACTCCCTCAGCATAAAAGTGGCAAAAGGGAAAAAGCGGCTAACTACCGACTAACATCAGCAGTAGGTAAAGTAATGGAAACACTGTTAAAGGAACAAATTGTACAGTATCTTAAATCCAGTAATTTACAGGATCCCAAGCAGCATGGATTCACTAGAGGAAGATCCGTTCAAACAAATCTTATTGAATTTTTTGACTGGGTCACTAAACTATTAGATAAAGGTGGAGTTGTAGACATAGCTTATCTAGATTTTAGTAAGGCTTTTGACACTGTGCCACATTGCAGACTGTTAAATAAGCTGGAAACTTTTGGATTGGACTTGAAGATAGTTGCATGGATACAACCTAGGGCGTGCATCTGAGCCATCTCTTTCCTATCCTAACCTTTGGGCTCTTCTTCAATGGGCTCTCGTCGCTGCACTTACCGAACCAGGGGACCGCTCACCGCTGCACTGTCTCTGCATTCACGCCGGCATCCATCTCCCAACGGCTGGATTCACGGGTGAAGTCCCGCAGCATTCCCCGGCGTCCTCATGGTGGACGGGCGCCGCGATTTTGTGAAACATCACGTGTTCCCCGCTAGCCAATCGGATTACTGGCTGGGGGAACACGTGCAGGACTGGACCAATCAGGAGCTATGGCGGGGTATTTAAACCCCTAGCTCCATTCAAAGAGTGCCAGATCTACTAGTCTTCTCTAGGAACCTGGTCGTGCTGTGCTACTGTGCCTGTGAAGTCCTGTGCTCTCCAGCCCTGTGCTTTCCAGCCCTGCGCTTTCCAGCCCTGCGCAAATCCAGTCCGGTGCAATCCAGTCCGGTGCAACCCAGTCTGGTGCAACCCAGTCCGGTGCAATCCAGTCCATTGCAAATCCAATCCGGTGCTAACCCAGTCCGGTGCGAATCCGATTCAGCGCCGTCCCGTCCTGTGCATTCCAGTCCTGAGCAATCCTGTGCAAACCCATTCAGCGCACTCCATTCCTGTGCATTCCAGTCCTGTGCAATCCTGCGCAATCCAATTCAGTGCAGCTCAATCCTGTGCATTTCAGTCCTGTGCATTTCAGTCCTGCACTGCATCTATCAGCCGAACCATCACTGACAATACCACCAGTCATTGACTATATTACAGTATCCTGTCTGGACCTACATGAGGAGATCCTACTTACTACCTCCTAGTTTCGTCTTCTGCCCTACATCTACTCAGTCCCTCCGACCTGGGAGCAACTCCGAAGTTTCCAGATCCGTGACAGATAGATCTGGCCAAATGGACCGGGCCGGACCGAATCCCCAGGGGACCTCTTCAGAATTTAAATTACCTGAAAGGATGCAGATTCAGGAAGCCACGATGTCCCAAGTGGCATCATGTCTACAACAAATGACCCATCAGATGGGGGCACTCCAACAAATCATGGTGACCCAACACCAGAACCCGATTCCAGCTGTCTCTGCAACGTCAAGTGCCTCCAGGATTCCTCTCTCAACACCAGCTAAATTTACTGGGGATCCAGCTCTCTGTCAGGGATTCCTGAACCAGTGCAAGCTACAGTTTGAATTGCAACCTGACAGTTTTCCCACAGAACGGGCAAAAATTGCCTATATTATATCGCTACTTTCTGGGAAAGCCCTTGCCTGGGTCTCACTGCTGTTGGAGAAATCGAGTCCCATTTTATCGTCCTTAGATGGATTTCTGAAGACCTTCCAGACCATCTTTGACAAGCCTGGACGTACAGCGTCTGCAGCTTCTGATCTCCTTCGTCTCCGCCAAAGGGATTTATCTGTTGGAGATTACACTATCCAATTCCGCACCCTGTCATCAGAACTGTCTTGGAACGAGGAGGCATTAATGTCGATATATCAAGAGGGACTATCTGAACGCATAAAGGATGGACTTCTTTCCTGTGTCACGCCCACAACTTTGGACTCCTTAATTTCAACCTGTGTTCGGATTGATATCCGCCAACAAGAGCGCCGCTCGGAGCGGAAGAGACTGTCTTGTTCTAAGACAGTGGTAGCTGTTCGCCCTAAGTCTCCCATACTATCCACAGAGGAACCCATGCAATTGGGTAGGTCCCGTATCACTCCTCAAGAGAAACAACGGAGAATCAAAGATAACCTCTGTTTTTATTGTGGAGAACCTGGACACACCCGTGTGCAATGCTCCAAGCGTCCGGGAAACGCACGCTCCTGAGTGACGTAGAGGAGGTCAACCCAGGAGTCTCCATTCGCTCCTCTAGCTCTCGAGACTGCCTCATACCTGTAACTATTGTGACTAAAGATCAACATTTTGAATATTCTGCCCTCTTGGATTCTGGAGCTGCTGAAAATTTCATCACTGCTCAGATTGTTGACAAACTTCGAATTCCCATTGAACAACTTCCAGCTCCTACCTACATTACGGCAGTTGATGGCAGTCGAATCCCAGGAGGATCCATCTCTTGCCGAACTCTGCCACTCACTATCCAAATTGGAGCGCTTCACTCAGAAACTCTGCAACTTTTGGTCATTAAAGAAGCCACATCACCTCTCATCCTCTGTCTCCCTTGGCTCCGTCTACACAATCCCCATGTGGATTGGAAAAATTCCCAGATCCTTAGCTGGGATCCCACATGTTTCCAGAGTTGTCTATCCAAGGTGTCACCATTACGTTCTACAAAAAGGGACTCTGAAGATATTAAACTTTCTAAGCCTTATCAAGACTTTGCCGATGTCTTTTCTCCACACTCCGCCGAGACATTTCCGCCTCATCGACCTTGGGACTGTCCCATTGATCTTATCCCTGGTTCTAAACCGCCACGTGGTTGAACCTATCCTCTATCCATCCCAGAGACCAAAGCGATGTCAGAATACATTGCTGAGAATCTTCAGCGAGGTTTCATAAGACCTTCTACCTCCCCTGCAGGTGCTGGATTTTTTTTTGTTAAGAAAAAAGACAGGGGACTTCGTCCTTGTATCGACTATCGGGGTCTTAACGATATAACCATCAAGAATCGTTATCCTCTACTTCTTGTCTCGACCGCATCCGTGGAGCTCAAGTATTCACTAAATTGGATCTTCGGGGAGCTTTTAACCTCATTCGGATAAGAGCAGGGGATGAATGGAAAATCGCTTTCAACAACAGAGATGGCCATTATGAGTACCTCGTGATGCCCTTTGGTTTGAGTAATGCTCCAGCCGTGTTTCAGAGCTTCGTGAACGAGATCTTTAGAGACCTCCTGAACCAATCCGTTGTCGTATATCAGGACGATATACTCATATTTTCCCGAACCCTGGAAGAACATCGTGTACAAGTGAGAGAAGTATTATCCCGGCTTCATCATAACCACCTCTACGGAAAATTGGAGAAGTGTATCTTTGAAGCAAAGGAGATTCTGTTCCTCGGTTTCATTCTGTCTGGATCTGAACTTCGGATGGATCCAGCCAAAGTACAAGCAATTCTTGTTTGGCCCCAGCCTTCAACTGTCCGAGGTATCCAACAGTTCATTGGTTTTACGAACTTTTACAGGAAATTCATTCAAGGTTATTCAACCATTGTCTCTCCCATCACCTCGCTAACTCATAAAGGGTCCAACACTTCCAAGTGGCCTCCTGAAAGTACCTCTGCCTTCCAACAGCTCAAGCAAGCTTTTGCATCAGTGCCTGTTCTCCACCAACCCGACCTCACTCTTCCTTTCATTGTGGAGGTAGACGCATCTTCCAAAGGAGTGGGAGCTATACTTTCTCAAAGGTTTACTGATGGAAAGATTCACCCTTGTGCCTTTTTCTCCTGGAAATTTCAAGCAGCGGAAAGAAACTATGCCATCGGGGAAAAGGAACTGTTGGCTATGAAACTTGCTCTAGAAGAATGGCGATATCTTCTCGAAGGTGCTAACCACCCATTTATCATGTTGACAGACCACAAAAATCTGTTGTACCTCCAGACAGACTGCCCGTTGTCTCAACCCACGTCAGGCAAGATGGTCGTTATTTTTCTCCCGGTTCACATTTACTCTGCAATTCAGGCCTGGGACCAAAAATCGCAAGGCAGACGCCCTTTCATGTTCCTTTTCCGGAACCGATTCAGAAGGGGAAAAGACCCAACTCATCCTTAACCCCATTCAAGTAGCAACCTCCGAACTTGCCAAACCTCCACCTCCAGGAAGAATCTTCGCACCCCAAAATCTGCGTCGTAAAATCCTCACCTGGGCTCATGCATCTAAATTCTCTGGTCATGTGGGGATCACAAAGACCCTAGCTCTTCTCAGCCGGAGTTATTGGTGGCCAACCCTTCACCAGGATGTCACAGACTTTGTTAACGCCTGCACTCCTTGCGCCCAACATAAGAATCCACGAAGAACTCCTCTGGGCCCTTTACAATCCCTTTCGGTTCCTACGACCCTTCGGACTCACTTGTCCATGGACTTCATTACGGACCTTCCGCCTTGTGACAAGTTTGATACTATCTGGGTCGTGGTGGACCGATTCTCCAAGATGGCCCATTTCATACCTCTTCGAGGCCTTTACTCCGCTCCAGTTTTGTCCAAGTTGTTTCTTCAACACATTTTCCGCCTGCATGGATGTCCTGAAGAAATAATCTCAGATCGTGAAGTCCAGTTCACGGCAAGAGCCTGGGGATAAAATTAAAATTCTCATCTGCCTTCCATCCTCAAACTAATGGCCAGACGGAAAGGGTCAATCAGGACCTAGAGACCTTCATCCGCCTGTACGTAGCGTCCTCGCAGGATAATTGGGTGGAATTGTTACCCTGGGCGGAATTTGCCCACAACAACCACTATCATGAGTCTCTAGATTCCTCACCGTTTAAAGTGGTTTTCGGCCTACACCCTAGAGTCTCACCATTTTATGAACTTCCGGCAGCCCAAGTTCCAGCCTCAGAATTAGCTTTGAAGGACTTTTCAATTTCCTGGAAGAAAGTCAGAACTTCCTTGTTAAAAGCTTCAAAACGCTACAAAATTCAAGCTGACCGCAAGAGAAGGGCAGTGCCAATACTTCAGCCTGGAGATAAAGTTTGGCTATCTTCAAAGAACCTTCGTCTTAGAGTCCCTTCAATGAAATTCGCTCCCAGATACATCGGATCTTTCAAAATTTCCAAAGTCGACTTCCGGTGGGCGGGCCACTCATGGTGGACGCACTTTTAGAGAGCTCCTCTATACACCGCACATTAGAGCTCTAAAGTGCCCATTTTTCAACCCCAAAGCTTCTGAAAAGTGCCTTCAAATTGCGAGGATAGAGGCAGGTAAGGGGAGAGCGTTTATCCCGGCTCCCTGCCACACTACACATTGGAAGCTGCAGCCCTTAAAGAAAAGGGCGAAAATCGGCCATACTGTCACCCGGCCACTGCAAATCGCGTGCTGCAAGCATCTCTACACACACGCCGTGTACGGCGTCCCCCGGAATCTGGGCGGAGACGGCGGGGACAGTGTTATATTTGTCCCAATTGTCCTGAAAGCCAGGGGAATAGCCTGGACAGGACCCTGGACAGGACGAGGCGACTGGACGCCGAGTTGTGTTGGCTGCCCTTAACACATGGGTCTGTCGGCTGCCAGTACCACGCGGCCGGTGAAGCGGCTCTGCTGCGGTGGAGCTAACCCCCTCGCATAGGGCTGGGAGAAGACAGGACCGACGGGAGCAGCCCTTGTATGTCTGGCGCAACTGTAGTGAAGGAGTGAGGTAGACATCGGGACGTAGCGGGAGCGTTGTCCGGTCACCAGCAGCGAACAGACGTCAGCCCCCCCTGTGATTGCCGAGGAGAGACAAGGAGGCCAACCGGAGAGCAGTGGGAGACGAAGCTGTGAATTCCAGCAGCCCCTGTGCAGTTGTCCCAGCTTGGTGTGCGAGGAGATACCACAGCAGGAGCCTGTCAGCTGCACACGCTTTGAATTTAATCAAGGCTCAGCATGTCTGAATAGGCAGCATCAGAAAGAGGACTTAGTCATCATATTCATCAGTGCTTGGAGAGGGAGAGACTCTGTGCTTCTGCCTCCCTTATTTGCCGATAAGTATTTGATTTGTTTTGGGACTGTGGAGTATAGGAGGTATACCATACTTACTAGGGTCCCCTGTCACAATAGAAAGATAACATAGAGGCAGGGCTGTATTATAAAACCTCTGGATTTTCATTTAGCTAGCAAAGGTGTTGTCTAGCTCAGATTTCAGTATATGACCTCTGTTATTAACCTGTTGCCAGTCACTGGGACCAGATTGTGGTGTACATAAATAGCACCCATGACAATTCTTGTCCTGTAATAGTACTTCTGAGTTTATTATCCTGCTCAACACCTAAATGCCTATTAGATAGCAATCTGACCTTTTTCACCATATATATTTAGAGTAAAGGGGGGCAACTTGTAGGTGATTTGGGGAGAATCTCATGGGAACAGCTATTACTTTTTGATCTATGTAAAGGTTCTTGTTTTATTAGTTAAGAATGTAATCAGATCTCTATAATGTGTGGTGACCTACTTTTCCAGCAAACGGAGAGGATGGTATAACTGGTTAAGCATACCTGGTTCATGTTTTGTCTTATAATCAGGGCGAGAGCATTTCATTACCAAACAGAGGCATTGGTAAGATTTCACTTATTTGAAGCAATCCTTAAGAACATAGTGCCTTCCTTGGCTTGATACTTTTTAGGGTATGAAAAGATACCTGGGGTCCTCAGGGGACAACAATATGGTTAAACCTAGACAGACGGCTGCTGCTGCAGCAAAGTCTGGCTCCCCGTCACCCCCATCACCGAAGCAATCACGGGGTCCCACCGGGTCACAACAGGAGAGCCTGGCCACCCTCCCTACTCCTGCCGAAACTGCCAAGGAGCTATCTTTATTTTTATTCCCTATGATTGAGCAAAAACTCTTACCAATATTAGACACGCGCTTTAACTCCCTACAGTCTAGCATAGATACTGCTTTGTCAGCTCTGGAGTCAAACGCTAAACGTTTAAGCTCCCTGGAACAACGGGTGAGCGATATTGACGACTCACATATTGAGTTGCAAAATGAGAATCTTGCTCAAGCTAAGCGTTTGCATGAATTGGAGGAGAAAATAGACGATTTGGAGAATGGAAACCGCAGGAGCAATTTATGCTTTATAGGCATTTCAGAAAATGTGAAAAATGCAGATCTTATTGAGTATATTCAGGAGGAGGTGGTTTCTGCCCTGGGATTGTCTGCCTCTTTGAAAGACATGGTAGTTGAGAGGGCTCACAGGCTAGGGCCAGAGCGTAGTGCCACAGCAGGGAGACCCAGAGCTGTCATCGCAAAATTCCTGAATTTTAGGGAAAAAGAAGCGGTCCTTAAAGCTTATAGGATGACCCCAACTCTGAGAGTCAGAGATGATAAGATTTTGATTTTCCAAGATTTTTCAGCTCAGGTCTCACAGAGAAGGAGAGCCTTCACCCCTGTCTGCTCAGCCCTGCATGAAAACCATTTCAGATTTACTTTAGCCTTCCCAGCTAAACTCAGAATTACACACAAGGGTCAAATTTACACCTTTGATGATCCGCAAAAAGCCAGGGAATTTGTGTCCCATTTTGATCTGGGGAATGATAACACCTCCTCTTCTAATATATAAATGTTTGACTAGGTCACTAGACATGTTTTCATAATTGTAATTGATTGTAAGTCAGTACACTGCCAGTATGGCAGATTACAGTTTTGGTTAATTTTATTTCAAGTTAATATAAAGGATGAGCCTTATTCGAAGGCCATCTCCTAGAAGCAGGAGGAAAAATTGGAAAAAGGAGACTCTGGGAACACTGTTAAATTTTTGTTTACCATGATTATTGCATTTCTATGTCTGTTTTTAAAATTCATTTTGCAACTTAGGAGCATGCTTTGTGTAAATTTTCTGGGTATTCACTGGACGGACGCTGGGCGGAAGGCAGGATCTTTTGGGTATTTTAGGAGATTCTGGCACGCTGAGGAAAGTACATGCTTTGTAGGTCAACTCATAAAAATTAGTCTCTACTATGTCTCAAATTCAAATTGATACCAATATCCCTGATACTATGGTCCCTTCCCATACAAAAATTCCCAGTATCAAGATGGTATCCTGGAATGTTGGAGGCCTAAATTCTCTTATTAAGAAAAAACGAGTTATAAATCATCTTAAAACCATGTCCCCGGATATCATTTTTGTACAGGAAACACATTGGTCACAATCTTCGGATCAGTTAAGAGGCCCATGGCTGTCGGACTGTCTGAAAGCTAACTATACAAACAAAACACGGGGGGTGGCAATACTCTTTAATAAACATTTACATTATGAGGTGTTAAAGCTGGTCCCGGATACAAAAGGCAGATACTTACTTCTTGAGGTTTCCATCGGGTCCACCATATATACCCTGCTCAATGTGTATGCTCCCAACACACCATCGAGAGAATTCTTTATCCAGCTTTCGGATCTTTTACTGCAATCAGACACATCTAATTTGATTATAGCAGGGGACTTTAATACAGTCGACGACCATGGACAAATCCTCCCCCCCAGTTACTTCTATATCCAAATCCCCTGGCCACATACAATATTTAAAACAAACGCATCAGATTTCGGATCCCTGGAGAGTATGCAATCCCTCGGATCGGACATATACTTTCCATTTGGCTGTACATGGGTCCTTTTCACGCATTGATTATTTTTTAATTGGAGACCAACTTTTCCCTAACCTGTTATCTGTAGACATTCACTCTATAGTAATCTCTGACCATGCCCCCATTTCAATGTCTCTTAGATCTATAGATATTCAGTCCAGGGACAGGATATGGAGGTTCCCGTCCTACCTATTGAAATCAGATGACTTTAAGAAATTCCTTGTGGCAGAATGGAAGGTATATGATTATACCAATAATTAGCACAGAGATACACCTATCTTATTTTGGGAAGCGGCCAAGGCAGTGCTTCGGGGACAAATTATTTCATACCAAGGGAAAAAGAAAAAAGCGTTCCAAATGAGAAATAGATCTCTGTACCAAGTGACAGCCATGGCTTTTGCCATTTACTCTCATAACCCCACCACAATTAATATGACCAGATATAAAGAAACAAGACAACTTTTAGAAAGTTATCTAGCTTCTCAGGCTTAAATTTCATTAGATCATACTAAAAGTACATTTTTTTCGTTGGGGGAACAAACCTGGGAAACTTCTGGGGAATTTAATTAAGACCCAAAAAAACAAACGGTCGGTTACAAACATTACCAATCCTTCCACAAAACAAAATTTCACCACATTTACCAATCCTTCCACAAAACAAAATTTCACCACATTAAAAGATATACAAACAGAATTTCATAACTACTATTCTTCACTATACTCAGCCACGCCAGACTATTCAGAACACAGAAGGGCCTTGTTTACCCGCCCGAATCTCCCTAAACTTACCCAAGAACAAATAGATCTCTTGAACTCTAATATTACGGAACTGGAGGTTTCAAAAACTATTGCATCTCTCCTTAATAACAAATCTTCTGGCCCGGATGGGTTTTCAGCTGAGTTTTATAAAATTCTAAAGCTAGAAGTCACACCTTTTTTAACCATACTATATAATAATCTCATCACAGACAACCCTTCGTACCCTTCCTTCAATAAAGCCCACACTATAATTCTCTTGAAGCCCAATAAACCAGCACATTTAGTCACGTCCTATAGATCCATTACACTCCTGAATCAGGACTTCAAATTACTCGCAAAAATTATGGCAAATAGGCTACAATCCATACTCCCAAACCTCCTTACCCCCCATCAATTTGGATTTGTCCATGGTAGGTACTCGGTCAAAGCGGTGAGAACTGCGATTGCAGCTATTATATCTAGCAGACATAATCCAAACTCTGAGTCCCTGGGCCTCTTGCTTAGCCTTGACGCAGAAAAGGCATTTGACCAGGTGTCTTGGGATCACTTACAGGAACTTTTTGTGTTTAGAGAGTTTGGAATAAAGTTAGCAAAATTTATAAACTACATCTATATGGAATCGAGTACTAACCTACTAATCAATGGTTGTAAAAGTTCCCCGGTGGTGATGACAAGAGGCACTAGACAAGGGTGCCCATTATCCCCTTTACTTTTCAATTTGGCTCTTGATCCACTCCTGAGATTAATTCAATCGGACCCAGGTGTTAGGGGTATAATGATTGGTTCCAGATCAGTCAAGGTTACTGCTTTTGCAGACGACCTTTTATTATATGTATCACATCCAAAAGAATCTCTATCTAAAATTTTTGAAATCATTGATGATTTTGGAAAATTATCTGGATTCACTATTAATCAAACAAAATCAATGACACTGTAGTTGGGGCAATCTCATCGGCCAACTTGGTTTGCAAAATTTAAAGTACAGTGGGTTAGTACCTCCTTGACCTATCTGGGGCTCTCCCTTTCAAAGAATTTCCACTCCCTGTACAGGGATAACATGGGGAAAATTCTCTCAGAAGTATATGACTGTATGAACAGATGGCATAAGCTCCCTTTATCGTACTCAGGGAGAGCTAATCTGATAAAGATGACACTATTCCCGAAGCTTTTGTACCCGTTACAAATGTTGTCAATTATTCTGTCTCCGGGGGATGAACGGCTGCTGGGCAAGGCTTTTCGTAAATTTATCTGGAATGGAAAACGCTCCAGAGTAGCAATGTTTAAATTGCAACAACACACTACCAATGGTGGATTGAATTTCCCAAACCTTAAGTTATATAGCAACGCCAGCAATTTAAGATTTATCCGGGATTGGATCAACGAGACTTCATACTATGCAAATACGCCTGCCGAGCAGTCGTTTGTCCCTAATTTTTCTCTTATTTCGTTATTACACTGTAACCGCGTTGACCTTACTCAGGAGATCCAGGAGAACCCAATCCTTATGTCTGCATGGTCCACCTGGAAGGGGGTTCACAAGCGATTTGGGTTTAATTCTCACCATTCTCTTTTCTTACCTCTATTACACAACCCTGCTTTCCAAGAGGGAAAAGCGACCTACCCCTTTACCCAATGGGTATCCAAAAGAATTAAGTCAATCCGAGATTTAACATTTCCACATCTAAAAAGTATAATCTCAGTGCCGCAACTACGGGAGACATATGAATCATACCCAACGGGAGACATATGAGTTACCTCATACTCATAGCTTCGCTGTCCACCAGGCTCTTCACTATGTCAAAACGGTAACGAAATCCTTTCAAGATATAGATTGGCGAAATGAAATTGACAGAATGCTAATTAATCCACCCTCTGAGAGAGGGACAATATCGACACATTATCGCATTCTCCGAGACACGCTAGACCACTCAAAAATACGCACAGGGCTGGCTCACTGGTTAACTGTGTTTCCCAATCTGATTATGGATCAGCTCCTTGATACAATCACATATTCCAATAAAGTTTTGAAGGCAGCCAGCTATAGAGAGATGATCCTCAATATATTCCACCGTGGTTATTTATCACCTGACAGAAGGTTTAAAATGGGTCTCTCACCAACACCTAATTGCCCTAAGTGCGGAGCCAATATAGCTGCGCTTTTACATTGTTTTTGGGAGTGCTCCCAAATACGTAAATTTTGGAAGCAAATACGAATATATTCCACTCCACACCTGGTAGAAACACTATCTCTTTCACCAGAATGGGCAGTACTTGGTTATATTGACCCGGAAATGAAACTTAGTACCACTGAGAAACATATGGCTCTAATTCTTTCTGCAGTGGCCAGAAAATGTATCCTCCAACTTTGGGTTGGGGAACGTCCTCCTAGTATTGCGTTGTTTAAGGAGAAGTTATTCTTCCTTTTCCATATGGAATGGCTTGAGGCCACTCAGGAAAAAGAGAAATCTGTCAAGACTTTCTTTCGTATATGGGAAAAATACATAGCTAAACTTGATCCATCTGTACAAAGACAAATAGACTCCTGTTTCAATACAACCACGTGGTATACAACTAGGCCCCTACTGGGTGATCCCCCCATTCCAAATATTGATGGTACGGTCGGGTAGTGGGAAGGAGTGGTAATGAAATTGGGATGGGAATACATAGGGTTTTGGAGAAATAGAGTCCGCCCAGGGTCCAATGTCCAGCTTCTGGTATTTAATGTTCAATATTTGCTTATAAGGAGCCCTATATAGAGTCAATTTGTAACTTAGATTCATAGGCTACCTTATTGATTCCCTGTTGTTAAGATGTTGGATCGTTAGGTAATCTTAACGATGGCTCAACCTATTTGGTGATGTATTTTTGTTCTAATGTATGCTCCTTTTGCACATGGAATTGTAATATCATGCTCAAATTTATGTTATGTATGTTCCAATAAAGAAAAGTTAAAAAAAAAAAAAAAAATTCCAAAGTCATCAATCCTGTGGCCTACCAGCTGGACCTACCTCCTTTCCTTCGTGTGCCTAATGTGTTTCACATTTCCCTTCACAAACCCCTGGTCATTAACAAGTTTTATTCTCCCATCAAAAGACCATCAAAGATTGTCGGATTAGCAGAGAATGAGTTTGAGATCAAGGAGATAGTAGACGCTTGCATGCGCTATGGTCACCTCCAGTATCTGGTTGATTGGAAGGGATTTGGTCCTGAAGATCGTGCTTGGGTCCCAGCTGCGGATGTGAAAGCCCCAAGACTTATTCAGAAATTTCTGACTAAACACCCATCCAAGATCCGGCTAAGGTGTCCAGAGGCCACCCCTATGGGGAGGGGGGGTGATGTCACAAGCATCTCGCCGCTGCACTTACCGAACCAGGGGACCTCTCACCGCTGTGCTGTCTCTGCATTCACGCCGGCATCCATCTCCCCGATGGCCGGATTCACGGGTGAAGTCCCGCGGCGTTCCCCGGCGTCCATGTGCTGGACGGGCACCACCATCTTGTGAAACATCACGTGTTCCCCGCTAGCCAATCGGATTACTGGCTGGGGGAACACGTGCAGGATTGGACCAATCAGGAGCTATGGTGGGGTATTTAAACCCCTAGCTCCATTCAAAGAGTGCCAGATCTACTAGTCTTCTCTAGGAACCTGGTCGTGCTGTGCTAGTGTGCCTGTGAAGTCCTGTGCTCTCCAGCCCTGTGCTCTCCAGCCCTGAGCAAATGCAGTCCGGTGCAATCCAGTCCGGTGCAAATCCAATCCGATGCTAACCCAGTCCGGTGCGAATCCGATTCAGCGCCATCCAGTCCTATGCATTCCAGTCCTGAGCAATCCTGTGCAATCCCATTCAGCGCACTCCATTCCTGTGCATTCCAGTCCTGTGCAATCCTGCGCAATCCAATTCAGTGCAGCTCAGTCCTGTGCATTTCAGTCCTGTGCATTTCAGTCCTGTGCATTCCAGTCCTGCACTGCTTCTATCAGCCAAGCCATCACTGACAATACCACCAGTCACTGACTATATTACAGTATCTTTACCCTGTCTGGACCTACATGAGGAGATCCTACTTACTACCTCCTAGTTTTGTATTCTGCCCTACATCTACTCAGTCCCTCCGACCCAGGAGCAACTCCGAAGTTTCCAGATCTGTGACAAAGTCGCTGGGCTGGAAGGCTGCACTATGGGGTGGCGAAGGGGGTGGGGATTGAGAGGAAGGCAGAGCTCCTCCTTTAGAACAAGAAGCCTTCACCATTGTAAAAGAATCAGATGAGGTAGCAGTTTTGGTAACCCCCAACCTACTACAGTATTTATGCATACCAACCTATCAACAATGTAAATCCCCAAAATTTATGCGAAAGGGTAGTGGCAGAGGATAAGATGTAAGGTCTGGTGGGCTCTATATAAAATATGAAAACAGATGAGTATGTGGGGAGTGAAGACAATCGCAGGTATTGGGTGGTGTCACCCCAAACAGAGATAAATAATACAAAAATGGAAACACCACGCTTAAATCTGTCACCCTCTATCATACAGAAATATAGGCAAGTGATATATAACTTAAGGTAATAAACATGTATAAAATTTAATAATAATTAGAAATAAATAATCATATAAAAACAAAACAATGATTGACATTAGTTAAACACCGGTCTACCACCGTACCAAGCATGTAATTGATTCCAACACTCCAAATAAAGTTAACAAACCATGCACATGAAAACACACAATGGATACAAAGTTCCACTAATGTTAAACTAGCAGAATATGTCCAGCTACATAAGTCCGTAATGGAACAATGTACGGAGGCTTGTGAAACAATGGTGAATAGTTATTAACCAATGATCCAAGGTGATACTGTGTAACGAATTGTAGCAGCCTGTAAAATTTTGAAAGCAATGTAGCCAGTGCAGAAAAACGTAAACAGCCCGTCAATCAGCTGAGCTGAAATCTCTTTACCATGGACAACGGTATTTAGCAAGCAAGTTAATGAAATAGTAGTATTGTAAATCTAGCCTTCGTCATACGAATAATTCAGCTTGTTGATTAGTTAGAAGGTGTGTGAAGGCAGCGATATTAATCAGCTCGTAGCTGTAACAGTTGTAATTTGCTACAGCCGGCCCGCAGGGAAATCTCCTAGGGGTAGGAGACCCGAACGGTCGGTGCTATGGAGCAACCTGCCGGGTGGTGGAATGGCTTCAGTATAGACAATAGAAATAAATCACAGATGGTAAAACAAAAGAGTTATACTTGCTGATGGGTTGGATTTCAAATACTGTTCAGTGAACAAATAACAAAGGAGATACTAAATAGATACTAAATAGTATATACATGAGCCTTTGTTATTTGTTACCTTATTCGCTTATCAATTGATACAATATCTTTTTAGATGTGTTTTTGCAATAAATTGTAACTTTTTATTTTTCTACTACTGTGTGTCTGACAAAGTGTTTCTTTGAGATTATAGAGACTAGTGCACCATAAATATTTTCTCTTTCTGACCCATGCTTTATATGGGCTGGTTTTCTTATTGTTGATTTTGAAAATAGAGTTGTAGTACCTCCTAGATTTAAGGAGTTCAGGTCTCTACCAGGCTCTTGTATTCTGCAATTTTACTGACAACTTCACTTTTGGCTTTAATGAAGTATACATGTGTCATCCTTGTGGCATCATCAATGAGTGTCATGAAGTAGTGGTAGCCATTAATCGACTCCACCTCCATAGGACCACACACGTCTGTATGTACTAGAGCTAGGGGTATGTCAGCTCTAGTCGCTGACTTTAGAAACGGGCAACGTGTTTGCTTACCCTTCACGCAGTAGTCACATGCCAGTCCTAGGATTGCTCACAGTGATTCCTGTCACTATCCCATCAAGGAGTTTCTGAACGTTGTCATATCCCAGATGACCCATTCGCTTATGCCACAGCTCCATAGAAACATAGAAACATTGAAAGTGACGGCAGATAAGAGCCACGTGGCCCATCTAGTCTGCCCATTTGTTTATTGAAAACTATACTGACCCTAGACCCTATTTACCCTCAATTTGGGTTTCAATTTAGGATACCCTTAAATTTATCCCAAGCATGTTTAAATTGTTCTACTGTATTGGCCTCAACCACCTCAGATGGGAGAATATTCCATTTACCTATCACCCTTTCAGTGAAGTAATTTTTCTGCACATTTCCTTTGAATCTA
>WWET01006899.1:23149-34207 GCA_011038615.1 Limnodynastes dumerilii | reverse complement strand
CTTAGTAAATCTGGCCCCTGGTTTGAGTTTGATCATCAATAACTATAAGAAAGTCATAAAACCTAACTATGAATATCTCACAACTGTGTCAGTTTAGTTGGACACATGTCCCACTATCATGACAAGCAAGACATGGGTTGATAGAATTTATGATTATTTGAAGACATTTAGAGAAAAATATATTGCTAGATGTAACTTTGTAACCTCACACTAATGGTGGTGACAAAACCTAAAATACAAATTATGTAAACATGCTCACAATAATTCTGATCCAATACTTTAAGATAGCTAAAATACTTTTTTCCCCATAAAAATTGTAATAAAGTCACATACTGTATCCAATAAGTCTCTATGTATGTCAGATGACTTACCCTACAAGTAGATAGTAATGTTCCTATAGAATTTTATGTAATTGGGACCATATCAAATGGGCTAAACCTGTATCAATAAACAAAGAAAAAATTCAATGCTTGTTTAAACTTACAGATTTTATTCCAGAGTAAACTAACTTTCTGAATATATTTTTTTAGTATCAGAGGACAGATCCAAACATATGAAAATCTTGTTTTCTCGCTAAGGATATAAAAAAGTCCGCTTTTTGCTAAACAGAGCATGCACAAATACTGCATTCCTGGGGCAGATCTGAGTTAGTTCAGGGCTTGACAAATTTTTTAGATATCTTGTACATTTGTGGTGGTAGTTTTGTATTGTTATATTCCCCTCTGTACATATTAGGAAATAGTATAAATAGAGACAACACTAAATTAACAATTATACAGGGCACCAATCTGATGAAGCACCAAGTTGAATTAGTCAGAAAAAAGACTGTAGTTAAAATTCTAAATCAATCATTAATATATCTAAATAGATCAATTAGTAAATTATAATAAAAAAAATAACACAAGATAAGGGACTGCATCCAGACTTACATCTGTTAGGCTTCTTTCACTAACCTAGAGGCTGATCCAGATCTACGCCGCCTGCCGTATTTACGTGGGCTGTGCAGATGCAATGTTGACTGAACTAGTGAAAATCAGTATTATAAACACTGTATAATTGAAAATACTACAGACAAAATATAAGAAAGCTCCTTGATTGGCCCATGGAGTAAATGGTATGTTTCCTGGTAGATGTGGAAGGAGATTAATTTGTTACCAGAATCAGCATATATTGAGATATAACCAAAAGTAGTGGAACAGGATCGCTTCTGGTCCTTCACATCTGAAACACTCATATGAGTTTGAGAGACCCATTACAAAATGTCTATGTGGGGACATGTATCCTTGGTGATATATATTTAATGTCATTTCTCTGTATGTGTAGAACCTTTTCAGATTATTGTAATGCTTTAGGATATTTTACATACCTAAATGTGGAATGAAAGTTATTTATTAACAGGTTTTTATATAGCACTAGCACTAATGGTGAGTCTGAAACAGCGCTAGTGTAATGTAAATAATAAAAAATAAAATACCAAATAACTAAATTAGAATGCTATCACAAAATAAATAAATAAATATATTAAATAAAGTTCATTGAAAGTCTGATATATAGGCTGGTATGTGAATAAAGGGAAGAAAATACCCCAGCAACACCGCCATAAACCAGTAACAGACTATATCATCTGTTTGTTAAATAAAACGCAGAAATGTCAGTTACACATATTTGCGCAAATATATGATAAGCCACCAGCCACGGTCAAGGCCTTTCTGCATATATATATATGTTTTTAAATTGAAAGCCAACTTAACTGTTTTTAGGTTGTTAGTATGTTTAACAAATAATTTGAACTTTATTAACGCTCTACTTTTTAGTGTTTGTCTTGGTATAAGGATTAGTCACCCTTTTAGAGAAGCCATATTGGTCTAATACAACAGTGAAGCTATAGGTACTATTGTGAGCACCAATTAAGCTTATTTTCATGTGGTAATTATACGTGGACTGGGTTAGGCCGTTATGTGTGACAATCCATTATGTACGTCCATACTTGCGCAAGGAAAAGTTAAGGTAGGGTTTGGTACTCGTAAATCAAGTAAACTACATGCGACCGAGGGGAGTGCATAGTACTTACGATCGCGTAAATACGCTACGAGATCGTACTTAAACTGCATTTAGGTCTGGATCTGCCCCATTTTTATGTTTTTTTATTTTTGAAGGAAAAAGCTTTAATTCTGTAACCTTCTCTGATTTAATACATGTGGATTTCTGATAAGACAATGTTTAGTACAATATGAAAAAAGAGTCTTCTTGTATGATTTTAGCCTCTGGTAATTGCACCCCCTAAATTCCTAAGTGTGTTTATCTGCATTGTTTCATTAACCTGTGCATCCTACCTTTACTCTTTTAAAATTATAATACATTGTGTCAGTAAATTTCATATACACTTTATAAATGATGAGTACCTTCCTTGACATCCTCTGAGCAATACCCTTAATAAATTGCTACTGTTAAATTGCCTTGAAAAACATCCTTAAGAGGAAAGAGTCAGCAAGGTACACATAGGTTGTTGTCTAAAGTATTAAGTAAAAAAATATTTACTATATATGATCTGTTTTAAAGAAAACTTTCTTACTAGTTTTCCCTGAAACTGCTTTTCAATTGTTTATTGACTTGTTGCATTCCATCACTAATATATAAATATTTTTCTTTTTCTTAGAAACTGGCGCCGGTTGTGGCCCACCCCCAGTAGTACAATTTGGAGACACCAAAGAGATTAGAAAAGCTGAATATGAATCAAATGCCTCTGTGGAATTTAAATGTCCAGATTTTTATGTACTTGAAGGAAAATCAAAAATTAAATGTAAGAATGGAGTTTGGGAAGATGCACCAGTTTGTTTAGGTATAGTTGTCTTTTATAATTACATGTACAATATCATTGATTTCAGGCTATAAAATAATTTGATGCTTTCCTATTTAATATTGTAATGATTATGTTTAGTACTTTATTTTATGATACTCAAACAGTTGAGTTTCTAGTTAGTATTTTTTATTATTTTCTTTCCTACCTTATAACTTACCATCACTGACAGAAAGTCACCATTCTGTTTTGCATTCTGTTTTGTATATCCACTGTTTCCAACGGTTCGCTTTGGGCATGCGCAGTAAGAAAATGTACAGATATTTACTATGCTATGATTCATAGCCTCTTCAGTCTGAAGCAAGTCTATATATTAAGTGACTTGTATCAGTATCTATTTCTACAATCATGGTAGGTGACAAGAAAATAAACAACATTTGCCACAGAGCTAGTTGACAGATTTGATTGATTATGTAGCATTTTTTTAGGTCTGAACAACAATTCAGAATTGGATTCATACATCCCAGACCTATGCAAAGTGTGTGTGGGTTATATGAATTTATTTAAAAAAGGTTTCTCACTTTTCCACTATATTAGTTTTCTAGTATTTTAGTTTATATCTTATTATTGTATTTATCAGAACTAAGTTTAGATGTCTGATTGCCTATAGGCACCACATAAAATGTATCTGCTCCTAAATAAAATAAAATGATATTCTAAATGAATAATATATAAATATTCCATATATGCTCATAATAGTTCTGCATGTCTTTACAGTACTATTATTGGGGATAAGTTCAGCAAAAATTAAGAGTTTTTTTTAAATTAGATTATAGGGCTTGATATAATTTTAAAAAAGCTCTTTTTTTCTCCGTAATCGTGCTTAAGCAATAGCTTTATGAGGAGTTGATTTGAGTGCAGTTAAGGAAGAATAAAAGGCTATTATGGAACATATAGACTATATCTTAATACTATAATAAAACATTTTTTGCCTTAATTATGCTGAAATAATAGAGCCCAATTAGGGGAAGGAACACAGAGCGGTGGCTCAGTAATCAGCAACTGTGTCTCACAGTACTAAGGTCATGAGTTTGATTCCTGGCCAACGCCTTATCTGTGTGGTGTTTGTTGTCGTTCTTCCCATGCAAGTAGGTCAGTTAGCTGCTCACTTAAAGATGAGCAAGATCTGCATGGGGCCCAGGCTGGGTCTTGGTCACCCTTCCTCTCTGGCATGATGGACTGGGAGGTTCACCATTGGTTAATAATCTGGTATGAGTGGGGAGCAGAAGAGTTTTAGTTAAGGGGTCTTATAAAAGTGTATGTGTGAGGCTGTACGGCCATTAATCCAGAAATTTTCCCTCCCTCCCTCTTTTGGTTAGGATGCATTACTTTACATGTTTTCTTGCTTTCTAGATGGGGCACAGGTTGGGCAGCAGCAATGGAGGTCGGGTCTCAATTTTGGCGCATAGCAGTACATTTTTACATAGCTTTTGGCAGGTCTTTGTATTGAGCACCAACTTTTTAATTCCAAACTGGATGTCGGTCCTGGAGGCCGAATCCCGGTGGCAGTCACCCTTATTGTTAGTGAGGAGTTACTCGGGTGCTTGTTTGGTTAGACTGCCTCCCCCTTTCTAGCGTCCATTATGTATTATAGTTTAAGCTTTGCATTTGCAGGACTCCTGACCTCCATTGCTTTTAAGGCCACCTTCTCAGAATCATTATATAACTAATAATTTGGCCACAAATGAATAATTAATTAATAAATCTGTGTCCCCTTTTTAACTCTATTTCAAGTCTCCGTGTGTTTGTGTCTGTCTTTTATTTTTTCATGGTAGTGGGGCCAAGGCCTCAGCCGTTTGGCATTTTATTAACGTTTGTGTGTGTGTGTATGTATGTATGTGTTAGGAAGCTTAGGGTGTAGCTCCTCCAATTTGCAAGGGACTAATGTGAATGTCAAATATTCTTAGACTCTCCAACATGACCCATTCCATTAGGTACAATTTTCTCTGCTCCTGAGCTTCCAACTGTCACTTACCTGGTTTAAATGAATTAACTGATATTTAAAAAACTATTTGCCTCTTCAACAAAGGTGGTTACCATAGTAACCATAGTATTACTTTCTGTGAAGTATACCTTTTATTAGCATGAAGAAATGTGATATTTCTGTTTGGATTATTTATATGTGTTGCAATATTATTTTCAATAAAAATTCATAGTAACTGACAGTTGGAAACTGAGGAGCTGAGTATTTTGTACTTAATGGAATGGATCATATTGGAGAGTATTTATTCTCTGTAAAGCGCTGCAAAAATTTGTTGTGGTATAAAAAAACATAAATAATAAACATAAATAATAACAATCATTCTATTCACTTACTTCTAATTTTTCTCTATTTTTACTTCTCACTCATATTCCTTTCTTCTCACTTCTTTTAAACGTCTTTGTTCTGTCTGAGCTGGGCGAAGCTGACATGACCAGGTCACATCAGTGCTGCGCATCTCCCAAAGCACCATGAATGAAAATGGAAAGAGATCATTGTTTTACCCTTCCTTCTACTACACCCTAGCAACATCAGATACTGAGCTGCTAGTGTCTAAAGGGGAATCAGTGATGTCCCTTGTTATAGCAGTTCTGCAACTACTCTGCAAAATCAAAACAAAAAAATCAGATTATGTCCTGTTTTCTAGAACAAATACAGAAATGTAGTTGTGCCTTTCCCAGAGGGTTGCTCAGAGCTATACTTTTATTTTTCTTCTTCTACTTCTGTCCAGAAAAACCACTAACACAGAAAAAATGCCTGGCCTCTCCTGTTGACAAAATGCTGTGCAGCAGGAGCCAGGCAATATCAGTGTCAGCAGCTGCTATACGTTAAAAAAAAAAAGTTGTGGCCTTAGGCACGTGCCTCACATGCCTTGATGAAAATTTACCATTGGTATGTTTTATTTTATTTTTTTAGAATATTCACTGATATCTTTTATTATATCATTTGATTAGGTTTTGTGTCTGTGATTTTAATAAGATTTATTATTCTCATTTAAAGAACCAAAGACTAATTTATTGTTTTAGTAGATAAGCAAATTCTATAATTTTCTATTTTTTTTTTTTTTAACACAGAACCATGTACTATAAAGGAAAATGACATGAAGCTAAATAATTTAAGACTGAGACATAGGACTGACAGTAAACTGTACATTGAACACAATGGTGTAACAGAATTTATGTGTTTATATGGATATAATGCTCCTCAAGGAACTGTGATGAGACAGAGATGTAACCAAGGGGTCATACAATATCCAAAATGCTACAAAACTGGTAAGTGACATTGGGTCAACCAAATATAACAAGAAATTTAAAAGTATAACCATGCTCCTCAGCTTCATAGATAGGAATACAATTTATGATTTTTTAATAGTATTGTTACAATGGGCCTGATCCAGACCTACAATGTAGCGCTGAGCGTACTAACGCTCAGCGTTACATCGTGGTACTCCCTCTGACACTCCCCCTGCTCTATCATATTTACACTCCCTTAAGCCGGCTGAAGGCTAACCTAACTTCAGTCGGCGTAAGGTAGTGTAAATACGCTGGGACGGCGGCGTTAGTATGATAACGACGCCATCCCAGCCTCATTACCCTCCCTCCCCCCGCCTCCCTGCACTAACCTCAGCGTAGTAACAGTGGGGGACGCGCCCTCCAGCGTTACTACGCTGAAGCTACGGACACCCGATCTGCGATCAGGCATTTCCGTAGTAACGCCGGGCAACATCTGCCCAGCGCAAGCGCAGATCTGCTATTTAGCTTTAATGCAAGCCAGCGTAGGTCTGGATCAGGCCCAATATGTGTAATATGTGCTGTAAGCTAAAAATATCAATCATTTAAAAGTGTAAGGAATCTAGTGTAAGAGTTTTGAAAGCAATTAAACATTTATTGCTCATGGGACAAATTATAGTGCGGTGGTCATTGTGATATGTAGTTGTGCTATATAAGTTCAAGCTTTCCCAAAATAAGGGAAATCTCTGCCTTGCATAGTAGGCCTACCTGTTGGTGAAAGTTGAATACACATTTCTTTTAGTCCATATGGAGAGATGGTACGCAGCTCATGTATCCATTTTGCTTCAAGTTGTAGTAACTTTTGATCCCTGTTGCCTCCCCTCAGGGAGGGTGGGACACAATAAAAAATTTTGTAACGAAGGAATGAGAGGTTATGCTTATAAGCGACAAAATGTTGGGCGACCGGCTGGTCGCACTGCTTGCCTTCCAATGCTGCATGGATCACAGATCTGTGCAGCGCCATTCGTTCTCTAAAGGTGCTAATTTAACCCCCACGGGCAGGAAATCAGATAAATTACGAAAGTCAAAGTACATGTCAAATAATGTTTGATACTGTATTTTTTACCCGTATAGGGATTATGAAAAAATTGGCATGGTTCTAAGTATCTGCACGTCAGACAATTTATGCATTTAAAACAACCTTTTTTCTTTATGCGGTCCTGCTTGAGAGATATATCAGAGTGGACCAGTAAGCCCCGTAAATTGGGGCCCCGTTTAGAGCTAGGCATTAATGTTGTATGCTTCAGGCTTTTCAGGGAAGGATCATCTCTCACAATGGGCCAGTAGCGGGATGATGTTTGTCTGATGATTTTGTTGCAATTGGTAAACGTGTGTATGAAGGGAAGACTGTTTTTTAGCTCCTTAGAGGTCTTGGACTTTAAAAGTTCATCTCTTGGGATGAGTAGAACATTCTCAGCAATTTGTTGAAATAATAGATTGTATCCTCTAAATTTTTGGCACATGTCCTGCTTTTCAGCTATGGTTACGGAGATGTCATCCGTGATCCGGTGTATGCTGGGAGTACGGCAACCCAAATTTTAGTGATTCTGGGTGGAAGGATGATGCCAATAATGTAGTATTTCGATCTGTCGGCTTGAAGTAAATGCCTGTGTGCAGGGAATGTCCATCATAGGTTATTTCAACATCCAGATAATGTATCTTTGTTGCAGAGATATTGGACCTGATTCAGAGGCTGAAAATAAGAACTTAAAGTTACACCTGGGCAAAACCATGTTGATTTCAGGGGGAGTCAAGTTAATTTTATTCTATGCATGCAGAGAGACTGCTTTGCTTTTACTTATTGCACACAGATACCTGATCAGCTTCACTTTTAAACTGTTAATTAGATTAGAGCTGGGAAACATCACCTTTTAACTATAATACTGTTGCAACAAATGAAATTTGACTCCCCTGAAATCAACATGGTTTCATGGTTTAGCCCAGGTGTAACTCTAAGTTCTTATTTTCAGCCTCTGAATCAGGCCCACTGTGTGTAAATTTAATGGGTGAACCATTATGATTAAGGTCCCATATCAACTGTAACAATGCTTCTTCTCTTGCCTGCCAAAGAAGGAACACATCATCGATGTACCGGACATAAAATAACGTGCCCTCTTTGAACCGATGATTATTGTACAAGTAATAGTGTTCATACATATTCATGTAAATGTTGGCGTACGATGGGGCCACATTGAACCCCATCGCACAGCCAACATTCTGAAGAAAAAACTCCTCATTAAAAAGGAAGAATTCCTACTGAGGGTAAATTCTAGTAAAGTTAGCAGGACTTCATTATGAGTATGGGAATGAGTCCCATCATGAGTCAGACACCGACATGCAGCCTCCAGCCCTGCATCATGCGGGATGCAAGTATAGAGGCTACAAATGTCTAATGTCACCAATAGCAAATTTGAGGGCATATTGGAAAGTTGTGTTAACTTTTCTAAGAAGTCCGTGGTGTCCCTTAAATATGAAGAGCCTTTTTGGACTAATGGTTGAAATTTATGGTCTAAAAATTTGGCAATATTTTGTAACAGGGAGATGATGGGTCTGCCAGGGGGGTGAACAGGGTCTTTGTGTAATTTCGGGAGGGTGTAAAACACTGGAGTTACAGGGAAGGACACTGTCATAAAATCGGACTCTTGTTGAGAGAGACCACCTGATAATACAGCGGATTAATTTATGGTAAGTGACACCATCCAGTAACTGCCTATGCACCTCCTGCACAACTTTCCAATCTTCCCTCAAATTTGCTATTGGTGACACTAGACGTTTGTAGCCTCTATACTTGCACCCCGCATGATGCAGGGCTGGAGGCTGCACGTCGGTGTCTGACTCATGATGGGACTCATTCCCATACTCATAATGAAGTCCTGCTGACTTTACTAGAATTTACCCTCACTAGGAATTTTTTCTTTTTTAATGAGGAGTTTTATCTTCAGAATGTTGGCTGTGTGATGGGGTTCAATGTGGCCCCATCATACACCAACATTTACATTAATATGTATGAACAAGATTACTTGTACAATGATAATCGGTTCTAAGAGGGCATGTTATTTTATGTCCGGTACATCGATGATGTGTTCCTTCTTTGGCAGGCAGGAGAAGAAGCATTGTTACAGTTGATATGGGACCTTAATCATCCAATTTACACACAATGGGCTGGATCCAGACCTTGTTAAGTGCATGAACTTAGTTAAACCTGGGCAAAACCATGTTGATTTCAGGGGAGTCATATTTCATCTGCTGCAAACAGTATTAGAGTTGAGAGGTGATGTTTTCTATCCCAAGTCTAAATAACAGTGTGATAGTAAAGCTGATCAGTATCTGTGTGCAGTAAGCAATTCAAAGATATATCCCTGCATGCAAAGAATACAAGTAACTTGACTCCCACTGCAATCAACATGGTTTAGCTCAAGAGCAACTAATTTCAAGCACTTAAGTTTGGATCCAGCCCCTCTGTTTAATGTTGTTTGTCTCTTCCAGGCTCTCTCCATTTTGCCTAACCAGTGTTATCACACCTCCACTGTGGGTTTCCTCCTTATATATACAATGGAACACCGGCGCTTCACCTAGTCTAAGCGCAGCTGTCACAATCAGGAGCCTACTCCTGCACAGAAACACATTAGCAAAAGGAAAGAAAGTGCTGAATTAGACCAAAAAGTCTGATTTTATAAAGGAAAATATGTACTGCATAGGCTGATTAGATACACTGGTTCTGTTTAAAAACTAACAATTTATTAAACAACATTCAATAATAATTAGCACCAGAGGTAAAAGGTACACAGTTAGGAACTGATTCAGGTACGCAATTGTACACAGGCATGCCGCAAGGAAACACCCATGACACTCCCCTAACTCATTATTACAAAAGAAAATCCCGCACTGTGTGCAAGGATATAATAACCTCGCCTATATTATCTGAAAATTCAATTTAGAAAAATGTGAGGGTGCAACTTTAACAGTAATAGTTATCACGATAAGCAAAAGAGAAAAAGGACCATCTTATTCAAAGTGCACATATATCAACACCATAATAGAGAAAAATAAGTACAAAATGTATTTATCAAAGACAAACAGCAAACAATACAAAAAGGTTAGTAGCTACAATTACATCAAATAATGATACTATTAAAAGACCAGGTGTTCCAGGATAAGAAATCCAAAATTTTAGCTCATATTAAAAAATAATAATAACAATTAATTCCCCTCTAATTACTGTGAAGTCTCTAATATGACATTTATATTGCATAGACCCCGGTTATCTACTCCATATAGACAAAATATTAGCAGATTTAACATTGAAATAAAGGACCCAAATTCACAATAATAATTAATTATAAGAGAGACTCCAATATACTCCACGTAACAGCCTATAAGCAGAAACATATATGTGAATACAGATAGTGGCAACGGTACTGTCCCCGGGGTACGGTACAGGCACTTCCTCAAGGACTTACATCCGAACAGACACAGATCTGTGAGCTAAAGGTAGTGTTCTGGGGCCTGATCCTGAACTACGCCGATGCGCTGTGTTTACTAAAGCACAGTGTATCGGAGTTCACTTACCTCAACACTCCCCCTGTGCGGGCGTATGGCCCCTTCCTTACGCCGGCTGAAGGCTACCCTAACTTCAGCCGCCTCCCCCCATCCACCTACACTAACCTGAATGTAGGGACGCTGGGGGACGTCCCCTCCAGCGTCCCTACGGCGCTGCTAAGGACGCCTGATCCACGATCGGGCGTTGCCGTAGCAACGGCGGGCAACATCTTACGCTTACGCCCGCCGTCGTCGTGGATTGGGCGTCTGTAGCAGCACCGTAGGGACGCTGGAGGGGACGTCCCCCAGCGTCCCTAGTTCTGGATCAGGCCCCTGGACACTAAAGTGAAACACAGTGAAACATAGTCTTGCCCAGGTCAACACTTAGCTGT
>WWET01006898.1:19428-33130 GCA_011038615.1 Limnodynastes dumerilii | reverse complement strand
CCCATCATACGCCTTCAGTTCCCCCCCCCCCCCCCTAGTATTTCCCATCATATGCCTTCAGTTCCCCTCCCTCCCCAGTATTCCCCATCATATGCCTTCAGTTCCCCTCCCTCACTCCCCAGGATTCCCCATCATATGCCTTCAGTTTCCCTCCCTCCCCCCCAGTATTCCCCATCATATGCCTTCAGTTCCCCTCTCTCCCCCCCAGTATTCCCCATAATATGCCTCCAGTTTCCCTCCCACCCCCAGTATTCCCCATAATATGCCTTCAGTCCCCCTCAGTTACTTACTTACCTGTTCCCTTCCTCCTCCACGGCGCTGTTTCTGCAGACAGGAAGTGCTCATACAGGAAGTTCCTGTATGAGTTGCTACAGCTGTGAGCAATGCTGTGTAACTACTGCAGCAGCGCATACAGGAACCTCCTGTATGAACGCTGCCAATCTGTATAGCGGGGAGCAGAGGGATGCCCAGAGCCTATCCAGCATTTCGCCGGGATGCACCGCATCCCCTCGCGGAGCAGGTCGCGCCGGCCCTGCCTGTATGGCTTTTACATTAGGAATTCTAGGGCCGGATTCAGAGCTCCGGCCGCAACGCAATTGAGGCCAGAGTTCTGAGAAAAGTGCTACTGCGCATGCGCAGTAATTTTGGAACGTAATCTACGTTACTCCTTGCAACGTAGATTGCGTACACGCGGTCTTTAAAACCGCGTGTACGCAATCTATGTTGCAAGAAGTAATGTAGATTACATTCCAAAATTACTGCGCATGCGCAGTAGCACTTTTCTCATAACTCTGGCCTCAATTGCATTGCGGTCGGAGCTCTGAATCCGGCCCCTAGTGTGTATAAACATCACTAGAAGGACTTGCATATTCAAATAACGGCCATGGTCTGAGTCTTTCCTTGTAATTGCATGTGGTGGATGGTATACTGGCAATGTAACATTTGTCAACACTTACTTTTCCACTCAGGCTTTGAGGTTTTACAAACAAATATTTTAGGATTCAGAGTTCTCTCTCTTATACTTTCTTCGTAACATAAGAGTCAAAGCAATCAATCAATGCAAGAGAGAAGAAGCTGTTAAGAATCCTAAGACTCCCTTTCCCATAGCCTAACCCTAGGACTTCCTTACCCACAGCATAAGACTGTCCTTGCATTACCCTAACCCTCCCCTTCCATTAACCTAACCTTCCCTGCCCTGCTGCCTATCCCTAAACCTCTGGTCGGTGCGGCAGGTCTGCGGCAGGTGCATCGGTTCTTCAACAGCGTTTCTGAAAACATTTTTTATCGAAAATGGCAGCCTTTTCAAAATAGAGACAGTCGAAAATCAGCTTTCAGGTGTCTCTACTTCTAAAAGACCCAATTCACATCAGCCACTCTTACCGGTTAGAAATTTACTTATAAGAGTCTTTTGTAATTTCCTATATTGATCCATTCTAACAATATAGGCGATAATCCTGTGTTTTAGATAAGTAAGTAAATAAATAAATAAATGTTGTGTTTTATTTGTGTTTAAAGGCCCTGGTTATTTTCATATATGTTTATATTGGTGTTGTGCCTCCCAAGGTTTCCTGGTAAGGGGCATCACTGTACTGGGTGATTTTATATTGTCCTATCACAGATAGGCCAATGTGGACCCTGGATTACTTGCTGCTGCACTTACAATGAGAAGTGTAATTATCAAAGTTTAAAACACAACACTGCTGATTTTCTTTGTTAATTGTTTTATTTGGAAATCTATACCCTATATGCTCTATGGGCATTTTGTATTACTAGACTGAACAATTATACTTGGAGGTAAAACCAATTCTGTTTAGGGCAGCAAGGTCAACCATGGGTGAATCGTGGGTTCAGGAGCCATCATCACTGTACCTGACGGATAGGAATATACATTGGAATACCAAATTGATGCAGGTCTGCTGAGACTAGTTAAAGGCTTATTACTAAAGCCAGGAGGAATGTTTATGTTCTGTATTTGTTACCTGAGCAACTACAATTATATCTGTTCTGTAATTGTACCAAAATTTACTGTTTTGTTTTTCCTTGCATAGCACTGTCCAAATAATCTTATTCTTATTTTACATTTGAAAAATTATATTGTTGATGCCTATAACTCTTCTTTAATTATTGCACAAAAGCTACATTAGCTATATGTTTACCCCAGACCTCTTAGGGGAATCAGGATTTCAAGGTTTACTGATGTTTTTTGGATATTTGTATTTCTGTGTTATTCTTGTCCTTGAGTAATTTATTATTTGATTTAATCTGTTTTATGACTTTCTAATTGCATTAGTGGACTATATTTCTACAGAAATTCATCTGGAAATCAAACCATCAAGACATAAATGTGTGCCAAATGAAAGGAAAACAGGAGGTAGGGGATCATTGTATTTGTAACTTCATGCAGTATGTTTTTAAGTGTATTGCATATTATGTAATGATTATTCTTAATTCAAATTGTATTTTTAATGGTTACTTTAGTTTACATATGTTAATGAGAGTATGAGCTGTTTTTCAAAAAAAAAAAAAAAATTTTTTACTTTTTAAAGCCTAATCAGTGCATTTTGTTACATCTCTTTGAATTATAACCAATTTGAAGCACCATTACGCACAACCAATTCACAGCTAATAAAGTCCGCACGTACCTAATTATACGCAGGAAAGATTTACGTTCTTACGTTGCACTCCTGAACTAGGGGAAGTGGTTAATAGACGCGGCCCATGGCATAAGCGGTATAGACGGCCGCCTAGGGCACCTATAGCGCCATATTCAGCGTGGAAACATACACATAGCAAAACATACACAGTGCTTGGACGCAGCTGTCCGGGTACTGTGTATGTGACTACAGTGTCCGGGAAGTAAAGGCCCAGCGCGGGGCCGCGGCAGCCAGTACAGATGATGAGCCTAATAGCACTGTACTGGCTGCGGACCCACGGGGCCTTTACTTCACATTTGCAGTCCAGTGGTGACCAGTGGCGGTTGATGGTGCGGTATAGGCGTGGGGCCCCCTAGGGACACCTGACATGCAGGGCCCTAGTTGGCTACCTATACCGCCTATGCCATGGGCCACCTCTGGTGGGCCAGCTGCGTAANCCCCGCAAAACCTAGTTCCGCCCCTGGTGATTAATTTGGTTAATCGGTTTCTTTTCTCTGAATCGGTATTGCGGATTTTTCATGTGCGTATATTTAGGTAAGTTCGCAATTTTACTTGTGAACACGGTCCATAAATAGGATTTGATGAAGTATGAGATAGTTGATGTCCTATATATATGAGCAATTAACTATTTTAATAATACCATTTACATATATTTCCTTTTTATCCACCTTTCTATTTCTAAGCCAAACAAGATTTCTAAGCCCTAGCACTTCCAAAACTTGTTCTCCTGAACATCCCTTTATTTAACTTTTGATCAATTTCCCATTTGCACTTACAATAGGAGTGAGCACCTTTAACCATTAGCCATTTGGATGTTGATTTGTGGCACCTGTTTTTCTTACAGTAGTGTAAGTTTTCCACATTTGATACATATATCACAATAACATCTATTTCTAATTACTGCCATTTTCAGAAATCAGATGCAATTGTTAAATTGATATTTTGACACAGTCCCACTGGTAATTGAGCAGTGTGTTATTTCTGAATAGTGAAGAGTCACAACAAGGGGCAGATTGGCCATAGGACTTACAGGGAAATTTCCCAGTAGGTCAGTGACCTTTGGAGGCCATAACCAGGCACTCTTTTTTGTTTCAAGGTAACTAGGATGTTGACAGCAGTGGGTGTCTGTCACTAGAATGCTCTCTGAATTAGGTGGAGGTCATTGTGATGTTCACTGTATTAGGTGGTGGTCACAAGGATGCTCTCTGTATTTTGTGCTGGTCACTAGGATTCTCACTGTATTAGGTGGTGGTCACAAGAATGCTCTCTGCATTGCATAGTGATCACTACAAATTTATTGTATTATGAAATACTACTCAGTATGGGTTGTATTCAGAGATCCATTTGCTAAAAGTTATTATACGCATTGAAGTTGCAAGGCAACACCTATGACACTCCCCTCACACGGACGGGTTGACGGTGACTTGCAAGTGCCTCGAAAACCCTTATCTGTAAGTTATGAATTTCCGAGCGTATAATACTTCTGTACGTGCGTATCTAACTGTCTCCGGACGGATTATAAACACGCCTCTATGTACGTATTTTCTCACGTGCGATTCACAAGTCCGTGCCTAATGGAGTTCCGTGCGTAAAATCAACATAGATTGCGTAAATTTTGTTACTACGCAAGTGCAGTTCATCCGATCCTAAAAATACGCAAGGAACTTCTCTCAAAAACGGATCTCTGAATATAGTCCTATATGTTGTACACTGCTCAAAAAAATAAAGGGAACACTTAAACAACAGAATGTAACTACAAGTCAATCACACTTCTGTGTAATCAAACTGTCCACTTAGGAATCAACACTGATTGACAATCAATTTCACATGCTGTTGTGCAAATGGAATAGGCAACAGTTGGAAATTATAGGCAATTAGCAAGACACCCCCAATAAAGGAATGGTTCTGCAGGTGTTGACCACAGACCACTTCTCAGTTCCTATGCTTTCTGGCTGATGTTTTGGTCACTTTTGAATGCTAGTGGTAGCATGAGACGGAGTCTACAACCCACACAAGTGGCTCAGGTAGTGCAGCTCATCCAGGATGGCAACAGAATTCTCATGACCCACAATAGAATTCCCCAGGATGGGGAATTCTATTGTGGGTCATTATAGGATAAATTAATAATGTTTTATACATGCAGTAGTTTCCCCATTATATAATTGACCTAAAGTACAGTTGTTAGGATATATAAATTATAAAAAAAAAACAAATTGCTCGGTGTCTACCTATTCTAACATGAATAAAGGGCTAACTAATATCAAGTAATTGAGATATCAATTCAACCAATTAATATATATATAAATAATAAAGAAAATGCGTGTGCTTAATAATCCAGGTGAAGGATATGTGTGAAACAGATGTCAGACACCAAATTGCATTGTCAGAAGTATCTTTACTGAAGGCCTGGACTTCTTTAACAGCTAGGTTCTCATCCACATAAGTGCCCAATAGAGAAAAGACACATATATAGAGAGAGCAATCTAGTGCAGTATTTCAACACAATTTTATTTCCAATAAAAAAAAGTATAACATATGCATACATCCAATAAATAAATGCAAGCTTATCTGTAATATCTTTGTCAAGATATGTCACACCGCTCAGGTAGAATGTCTCCAACGCTTTTCATCCAGGGATTTAACCAGGGGACTTCAACAGGGAGATATACAGGACAAGACAGACAAACTACAGGGATTTGAAATACCCTAAAAACGCGCCCTTTCCTTTAAGGGGACGCACATGCGCTGTAGGCTTTATTTCAGAAAGTCTCAGGGCACCATCTTTAATAAGGACAAATAGATAGGGCAGTGTTAAATACCTTTTTTCCACAATATAGAAACTTAAAAGTACCAGTGTTACCTTATTCTAGATAAATACAATAGTTATAATAATCCTCATTATTAACTCTTACGCAACATTGGAGAGCCAGAACGGGGGTTGGGCGCATGCGCAATGCGACTGCCAAACCGCGACAGCAGTAAACATTCGATGGAGAAATCACATCCAGCTATACTCTGTATCCCAATATACATACATCGTTATAAACTGCACAGGGCTACCCAGTACAGTGTCAGACAGAGTAATCAATGGCACAATAAATAAGAGAATTAGAGGTGATTATCTCATTAAGCAAAACATAACATAAGGAGAATGATAAAGGATAATTGGGACAGCTATCCTATAATGGTACACAAATACTACAGTAACTATGAATTAGCCAGGATGATCCCGTTTTTATGGAATAGTATTCTTATTGACAGCTCTGTTAGTTGCATTTAGTTATTAGAGAAAAGACAAATCTTAGAGAATATTAAAACCGACCTAGTTGGTAAAGAACAACTTTTAGAACCTCGCAAAAATAGTGAAGACTATAAAGCTAATTTAATTGTCTTAAATAAGCATGTAGACATAATTGAAACTTAAATTAGATCTAATAAAGCAAGGAAGTTTAAGAGAGACTATTCTTTATTCTTTCTCATAATTATTTAAAATTTCTGGAAAAGTTTTATCAACAGATATGTGGCACAGTTATGGGCAAAATTTTTGCCCCTGGTTTTCCTAATTTGGACATGGGCAGTTGGGAGAGACACTTTGTTTTTAATAACAATCCTTTTAATCAGTTTATATACTATTGCAAACGGTGTATAGATGATATTTTAATAGTATGGAAATGCCCAGACAGCTGAGATTTTAAAAATTGTTTTATCCTATATTAACACTAATGATTATAATTTAAAATTTACTTCTAATATATCTAAAGATAGGTAGAATATTTAGACTTAGTTCTCTATCATGAGGGCAATAAAAATTTTGACTAATAATTTTATTATTTTATTAAAGATATCGACAGGAATAGTTATCTGCATTACTCTAGGGGGCATCTTAATAAGTGAAGGAATAATATCCCCTTCTCTCAATTCTGTCGTATCAAAAGGAATTATAGTTAAGGGGATTCCTGCACATAACAACTAGAGTGTTTTAAAGAAAGAGGGTACCCAACTAGTCTTATTAATCAAGCTAAAAGGAGGGTGGAAGAAACTGATAGGCAATCATTTTTACAATACAAAGACAAAAAAAACTAGTGAAAACCCAGTTTTATTTATTACACAATAGAATTTAATTAAAAAAATTCAATTTAATTTAAAAAAATCTCTTGAAAAACACTGGGAAGTTCTGATGTCTGATACAGTACTATGTAAGGTACTCCCAGATAAACCCAAAATAGTTTATTATAAGGCAAAGAACCTATAGAATATCCTTGCCCCCAGTAATCTACATAATATATCTTCTAATATACATAATGATCCATGGGATAACAAGTGTGTCGGATCGTTTAAATGTTCACACTGTATTATCTGGATAAAAACAGCAAACTTTCACTAATTTTAATGAGACTAAGGTTTTTAAAATGAATGATTTTATGAATTGTTCCATTACCTCAGTCATATGTCTACTAGAATGTCCCTGTAAAAGAAATATGTGGGGAAAACTAAATGTAATATTAGACTGAGGATACAAGAACATATTAGGAACATAAAAAAACAAGATTATGAGCCACTCTGTGTCCGAGCACTTCTTTCACCATCATAATGCGGACCTTACAGGTTAACTTTTAAAATGATTGAACATGTATTCTTAAGTGTTAGGATAGGTGATCTCCCTAAAAAGCTGTCGCAAAGTGAGACGTGTTACATACCGCAGATCCGGCATGTAACGCTTTTACCTGTTCCCTGTTAATCCGGCGCCATCTTCCTCCGGCCAGCACACTCTCTTCCTGCATGCCGTCACATGGACGGATGGTATGCAAATTAGCCATATGCTGCGCCGCACTCCTCCCTCTCCTGCCGCCTGGCTCATATTGGTCTTTGTTCTGGTTGCCAGGCAGCCAAAATGCTTTTCATTCCTCTCCCGGCAGCGCTCTGTCTTCATTGGTCCCAGCTACCGCATTACAGCAGGGACAAGCGCCTAATTGCTTTTGGAGGCTGGTCCTGGTCCTGCCTCCTGCCTGACCAGCCTTCCCTGTAAATAGACAGGCAGGTGCATGCTTGCCCTGCCGGTTATAGATTCTGCTGCCCTGTGCTTCTGTTTTTTTCTTCTCTCTCTGCCTTACTTGCCTTTGCCTGTTGAGTGCCCATTCTTGGACTTACCTTCCGTGTCTCTTGTGTTCCTGCTTATTCCCTGTTCCTTGCCTCTGCCTGGTTGTGTTTGTTCTCTAGTGTGATTGAGTGAGTGTCAGTCCTTGTTTGTTACATTGGGCTGGAACCAGACTAAAGTAAGTGCTTGAAGTTACTCCTGGCAGGGCCGGTCCTAGGGTGTTCAGTGCCTCCCTGCAAACTTTAAATTTGCGCCTACCTGTTTAACAATTTATCATTATAGTTACTAGTGTATAGTATCCACGGACCTGATTCAAGCTTAGGTCCCATGTAAGCATCATAAAACACAATCTTGTATCCACAATAAAAGAAAGCAAATCATAGCCACTACTATACAATACAGGCAGCATCCTAGTCTCCATTATACAATTCCCATTTCATCCTAAAAACTGCAACACAATACAGACTATATATATCTTAGGGACACATACCTTACAGACATTGGGGTAGATCCAGAACTCCGCTTTAACTACGTTTACTTGCGTAGCGTATTTATGCACGCGTACTTTCTATACACTCCCCTAGGCACACCCCTTGAATTTACGTATTTTGTCCGAGATCCGCTTTCCAAACCCTACCTTAACTTTTGCCCACGTAACCGATGTCATCCGCACATGTATGGATAGGCAACACGTATTTACACAGCTAAGCACGCCCATACTGTACACTTTAAATACAAACACCTGCCTACATACCGTATTTCAGACGTATTTTTGACTCACATAAAATTGGCACGCCCACATGTACGGATTTACGCGACAAATACGTCAATGACTCATACGCTCAGAGTTATGCTACGTTACAGAGCGTATTTTCTATTGTGCGCATGCGCAGTACTTACCAAAACGCAATTTTACATGTCCGCTCACAAGCATTGTTTTGGATCTGCCCCATTATCCTAGTGACCGCTATACTATACAGGCCACCATACAATACAGACTACATCCTTCTGACCACTGTACAATAAATTCAACACTCTTGTAACCTCAATGCAGTTAAAAATAGCCTCAAAAACAGAAAACATTTGTAACCATAATGCAATAGAAGCACAGCCTTGTAAGCACTTAGTTTGTGTGTGTTTACAGTGTATATATTCATCCATTCTCTCCCCCTTGCATGTACTCCCCCTTATGTGTCTCCAGTCTCCCAATATTCTCCTTCATGTGTCTCCAGTCTCTCAGTATTCTGATCATGTGTCTCCAGCTTCCCAGTATTCCCCATCATATCTCTGCATTCACCCAGTATCCCCATCATGTCTTTGCAGCCCCTCACTATCCCCATCATGTCTCTGCAGCCCCTCAGCATCCCCATATTGTCTCTCCAGCCCCCCAATATCCCCATCATCTCTGAAACCTCCCCCCAGTATCCCCATCATTTGTCTCAAGTCTTCCAGTATCCTCATCATGTCTCTGCGGCCCCCAGTATTTTCCATCATATCTCTGCAGCCCCCTCAGCATTCCTCATCATGCTCCTCCAGCCCCCTCAGTATTCCCCATCATATGCCTCCAGCCCCCCCAGTATTCCCCATAATGTGCCTCTTGCCCCCCTTCTCAGCATTCTCCATAATGTGCCTCCAACCCCCTCAGTATTTCCCATAATGTGCCTCCAGCCCCCTCAGTATTCCCCATAATGTGCCTCTAGCCACCTCCTCAGTATGCCCTATAATGTGTCTCCAGCCCCCCCCCTCAGTATTCCCCATAATGTGCCTCCAGCCCCCCTCAGTATTCCCCATAATGTTTTTTCAGGCGAACATCCCCCTGTGGAGTGGGTCGCGCCGGCCCTGACTCCAGGGCCAGATTAACAATGGGGCTAATGGGACTACAGTCCCAGGCCTCCATTTGAAAATAGGCTAACACACGCTGCAGATCTCTAGGCTTCCCACTGCAGTCAGGGACTGACATCCTCCTCCAAAACATATTATAAACTATGGGTCCTTGAAAGTTTTCAGCCCTAGGCCCACATGGCCCTCAATCTGACCCTTAGCGTCCGGTTCCCCTGGTTTTCCTGTCACCACACTTCCCAGCTACCTATGCCAACCACAGGTTTAGTAGACCTCTTCCTTTGAGACAATTCTCCCACCAGCTCTCTCCTCGATAACCGAGACTATCTTGAAATCAGACTAGGGCTATCCCCCATGATAACCAGATTCAACTGACTCTCTTCTCCCCTTCCCCCCCCCCCTTTTTTTCTCTCTCCCATGTGAGCCATATAAAATGACTATGTTTGCTCGTTGCATTCTAATTTTTTTTTTAAGTAGAGAGAGAAAAAATCAATAAATGGGGTTCAAAGTTAAGCAGACAAGGGTACACACAATTAAGCAATGTTTCACTGGTTACAAAGTCTTAAACATGGTTGGAAATCTTCAAGGTACAAATTTAAGCAATTCAGATTCTGTACACACTATGGGGCTGATTCAGAGATACGATTTTCACGCAACTTAGGTGCGTATATTTAGGATCTTAGAAAATTCGCATAACTGCGCATGCGTAGTAATAGTGCAACGCCATCTACGTAGAGGTTAGGAGCGTAAATTCGCTAAGAGCGTACCTTTGAATCAATCGCAAGCACTTAAGATGTTAAGTGCTGCGAAAGTTTAAGATCTGAAGGATTTGAATGAAAATGGGCGGGGGGAGGCAGGGAGATGAGGGAAAGTGGGCGCGGGCAGACACTTAGGATCGCAAATAAACGCTACTACTTCCCTTAAGATCTCAAATGACAGCGCAGAGTTAGGGTTAGTCAATGGTGGTCTAACTTCAAGATCCGCCACTGTTTGCAAGGGGAGTGACTGTTTATGCAGTGGGCTGTAACCTGGTAAGATCTTAACTAAGGTGCGTATATTTGCGATCTTTTCGCAATCGCATCTCTGAATCACCCCCTATATGCATAACGACTATGTTTTGTAACCTATGTTCGTGTCATGCCTTGTACCATTGGTAATATTGTACTATAGAACCCCTTTGTGATATCCTGTATGTTATCTGTTGATCACCAATAAAAAACAAACTGGAGAAAAAAAAAAAAAAGATATATCCCTGCATGCAAAGAATACAATTAACTTGACTCCCCTTGCAATCAACATGGTTTAGCCCAAGAGTAACTAATTTCAAGCACTTACTTACTGTCTGGATCCAGCCCACTGTACGTCTGTTGTAGTGGTGTTCTGTGTCACTGGGATTTTTCTCTCTGTTTGTTTTCTGTGTCCTTACCCGCACGCATAGGAGTTGTCCATCGGGGACCGTGACCTGCCAGTGTCCTGCGGCCCAGCCTGTCCCCACCATCAGGGGCTCCAGTGAACACCAGGCTTTGGTTAGACTCCGCACCCTGGTGAGCATTCTCCTAACAAGATGAAATGTATACATGAATTAAACACATTAATCCCCATGGGCTTGAATGAGAGCTATGAGATTGTCCCTTTTTTATAGTGTCCATATATTTTTTACCGTACTTTTACGGTATGTATTCATTCATTTTTCAAGTCACTTATATATATATTTCTCATCTAGTTCTGAAGTACTATGGTTTTTAGCCGCTCTTCATGTTTGTATTTTATTCCAATTTTATTTATTTACTCTATTACCTGCTTTTCAACTTCTTATATATATATTTCAGTCATGAGATTCGCTGATGCTATTAGTATTGGTGTATATTAATTATTGGGTTTGGATAGATATGTGTCTTACTTACATGTTTTTAATTAGACCACCATTAATTTTTTTATTCCTATCATTATCTATATTTATTGTGTAACAGCTCAGGCTTTTTTATTGGGTTCTTTATACTGTGGAACTGTTCTCTCTATTATTAAGATGTATTATGATATTATTTTATGGTTTTACATTAGTAATTCGTTACATAGTTACTGTAGTATTCGTGTGCCATTATAGGATTAACTGTCCCAATTATCCTTTATTGTTCTCCTTACGTTATGTTTTGCTTAATGAGATAATCATCTCTAATTCTCTTAATTATTGTGCCATTGATTACTCTGTCTGATATTGTACTGGGTAGCCAGGATATATGTATGTATATTGGGATACACAAAGTATAGTTGGATGTGATTTCTCCATCGGCTGTTTACCGCTGTCCCAGCTGTCCCAGGTTAGCAGTCTCACTGCGCATGCACCCAACCCCCCTTCTGGCTCTCCGATGTTGCGTGAGAGTTAATAATGTTTTAACTAAATCACCTTCCCAGTAATAACAGAGAATTATTCTAACTATTGTATTTATCTAGAATAAGGTAACGCTGGTACTTTAAAATTTTATATTGTGGGAAAAAGGCTTTTAACACTGCCCTGTCTGTTTGCCTCTATTAAAGATGACGCCCTGGCACTTTCTGAAATAGAGCCTATAGCGCATGTGCATCCCCTTAAAGGATAGGGCATGTTTTTAGGGTATTTAAATCCCTGTAGTTTGTCTGTATTGTCCTTTAATACTGCATATCTCCCTGTTGAAGTTCCCTGGGTAAATCCCTGGACAAAACGCGTTGGTGACATTCTACATGAGCAGTGTGACATATCTTGACAAAGATATTACAGATAAGCTTGCTTTTATTTATTGGATGTATGCATATGTTATACTTTTTTATTGGAAATAAATTTGTGCACTAGATTTCTCTCTATACATGTGTCTTTTCCCTATTGGGTACTTATGTGGATGAGAACCTAGCTGTTAAAGAAGTCCAGGCCTACAGTGAAGATACTTCTGAACATGCAATTTGGTATCTGACATCTGGTACACATATATCCTTCACCTGAATTATTGAGCATGTGCATTTTCTTTATATATAGTTACTACCCCATAGGCACCTCCTGGTTTCTTTTTCACATCTCTTTTAGCTTTTATTACATGGGAACACACAGACACCTTAATGGGACAGCAGCCCCTGAATAATCAGAACAATCTAAACTTCAATTTTTGAACTATATTATATATATTTATTTATTGATTTTTATATTTATTATATTTTAATTTTTGGGACTGTTTTTGTTTTCTTTAGATCACTTTTATTCCTTGATTTTTTCATCATTTATTGACTGATATTTGGGAGCAATTGAGTAGTTTAGCATTATTGTTTAATTGTTTTGCTTTATATAAAATTGTGTTTATGTTTTTAAAAGAGAGGCAATTTCCGATACTTAAATCCCTTGCAGTAGTAAAGGCAGGTTTCTTTATCACATAACAGTGTGGTCCCAATCTTATGTACAGGGATATAATTGAGGCAGGAGATTAAAAAAATTAATTTATTTTACAACAGAAGAAAAAACAATTCATAGTAAATTACATATAAAAGTTACTTTTAGGAGCTCCACTACCCACCAAAGCAACACCGCAAAGTTTAAGATGACAAGGTCCCAGGATATTAAAACTGAGCTGTAGTAGTTTTATATACCTTAATAACGCAATCCTTAATAAAAAAAATTTCAAATAAGGATCGTGATTTTGAAGTATATAAAACTCCTAGCACTTCCAATTTTCTTCAGCCACTGCTTAATTTCATTATCAGATAATGTGACCTAATGCCGAGGCGATGGCACTGGCTGCCTAGTCAATGGTATAGGCCGCACAACACTCTTTGTGGCTCTTGTCATTCATTACATTAGCACTTGCCTTTTCAAATTAAATGGTTGGCTAATGCTGGTATACTGCTTCCATCTCAAATTGAGCTCTTCAAGTTTCTCTAGGAAAGTTGTTCTAAGGTAGAAAGAGCAAACTGTGAAAACTTCAATAGATTGCTTTTTAATTGATATTTACATTCATATTTTTTGTATTGAGCTACAATTTTTTCTGTTAATTTATTATTAAAAATCATAAAATTTTATAGGCTAATAGAACTATATTGTTAGGTATATTTTTATCACTTTATCATAGCCTATTGTTCTGCCACCTTCTTGATG
>WWET01006897.1:28669-44504 GCA_011038615.1 Limnodynastes dumerilii | reverse complement strand
TATATATATTATTTCTGTCCTGACCCAATTACCTAAAAAATGGGATGGTTCAGTAATTTTGTTGGTTGGCTTACCAGAGCCTTGAATAATTTGTTAGTATTCTAATAGTGCCTTGAATCCAACAAAGTTTGGAAATCACTGTACGAACCATGGATTGAGGAGATATCGATCTCAGTACCAGACTACATGGAACAGGCTAATAATGACTGTAGATTAACCCCTACACTACTTCTGAGACTCAACTCCATGTGAATTACCAGGTATAGTAAGTATTCCTACAAAGGAGAAATGTATTATTATGTTTAATTTATGATTCTGAATTATGCAAGACTCTGGCCAGAAAAAGGTCTTGAATGTTTACCACACTGTCTTGTTAATGAACTAGAACTATATGAATGCACCAATGAGAGCTTTACTCTGGCAAGAGACTGTGGACTGATACACACTTGATAAATGGAGGAGTTCTTGGTGCATAGCAGCTGTAATCCCAGTCAACATCCTTGTCTAGTCTACTCATAGAAAGCACTGGTCCTCAGCATCTCCAGCTCTTCCATCTTATAGCCACCAAGCCACCACAGCAGGCCTTGTGTTTCTCTGCACTTAGCAATAGCCAGCCTCAAAAAACAAGTGCAGACAACAGGTGAAGAGAGGTTATGTAATGGAGGCAGGATAAGTGCAAAGCGGCAAGGGCAGTAAGTGCTGCAGGAGAGTTGCCATGCCATACGGATGACCTCCCAGCTCTGCTGCACTGGCTCCAGCTTTCAGTCTCAGCTGACTGTGGTCGTCCCCTGATGGTAGACAAATATAAGGCTGTAGACACACAAGAGGGAGAGACTGAAAGGCTGTAGACACACAATGGGTAAATATTAGAAGGTTGGAGACACACAAGGGGAAATAGCAATAGAAATAGCAGTGTCTTGGATGCAGTGGTAACTAGAATAGTTTCTGTATGGTATGTTCATTACTGGGATACTGGGCTGGATCCAGTAAGTGCTTGAAATAGTAACTCCTGGGCTAAAACATGTTGATTGCAGGGGAGTCATATTTCATCTGTTGCAAACAGTCTTAGAGTTAAGAGGTAATGTTTCCTATTCCAAGTCTAAAGAACAGTGTGATAGTAAAGCTGGTCAGATCTGTGTGCATTAAGCAATTCAAAGATATATCCCTACATGCAAAGAATACAATTAACTTGACTCCCCCTGCAATCAACATGGTTTAGCCCAGGAGTAACTAATTTCAAGCACTTACTTAAGTCTGGATCCAGCCCATTGTTTGTATTGTGGGCAGTATCTAGGGTTCAGTGTGGATTTTATGGTGTTCATAAGTGGACAATGTGTATTGTATGGGAGTCACAAAGATGCAGGGCCTGATTCAGACTTAAGAAGGTTCTTAATATAGTCACTCCTGGGCTAAACCATGCTGATTGCAGGGGGAGTCAAGTAAATTGTATTCTTTGCATGCAGGGATATATCTTTGAATTGCTTACTGCACACAGACACTGACCAGCGTTACTATTACACTGTTATTTAGACTTGGGCTGGGAAACATCACCTCTCAACTAATGCTGTTTGCAGCAGATGATATATGACTCCCCTGCAATCAACATGGTTTCGCCCAGGAGCAACTTTCCTCTCTTATTTTAAGCACCTTCTTAAGTCTGAATCAGGCCCGCAGTCTGTATTGTATAGCTGATTAGAATGCAGTCTGTATTGTATAGCTGTGATTAGAATGATGTCTGAATTGTATAGCAGTCACTTGAATGCAGTTGAAATTTTATATCGGAGACAAGGATGGTGTCTGCATTGTATAACTATGATTAGCATGGTAGCTGTTATGAACAGGGCCTTCTCACTACTGTCATCACCATTCTACCTTGTCCTCTCTCCTTATTCATCTGCTACTACACACTTATCTTGCATATCTATTTTTCATACATATTGCTCTGCTATTTTTGTACAGTTCTTTATTTTTGCATTGTACTTGTGTTGTTTTTCTTATTGATTTGAACTTGTACCCTCTCTGTTATTTGTGTTATATATGTAATTATTTCCTTTGTATGGCACTGCAGATACTGTGTGGCACCTTATAAATAAACGTTAATAATAATAATAGTAATAATTTTATTTCTTTTATTGTGGTTACAAGATTGTGTTCTCTATTTTGTATTGCTCACAAGCATACTGTAATGTACTATGGTCACTGGTGTTAAACATTAAATTATTAGAAAGAAGGACAGAAATTTAAAGTTTACAGGTGGATTGCTGAACACCATAGCAGTGGCCCTGAATGGAGGTGCAATGTGATTACAAAAGTCAATCTTCTCTGCAAAAAGAGATGGTTTGTCACCCAGTCAAACATTACTGGTACCTGGGCAAGCACAAGATCCATTCAAGTAGTGTGCTTGGACTGGAAGATGCACACAACAGTGGTTACAATGGAAGAGTTTTTAAAAAGTATATTGTACAATTTCCAGTACTCTCAACATTATGTACACTTGCTCTTGACACGTATGTGACTGTGCCACCATCCTCCAGTGAATGATTGGCAGAATGTTTCTATGTTTCTAAGTCTGTAACAAAGGTGTAGGAGACTAGAACCACAAAAAAGACTGGTAAGTGGTTCAGGAAATATCACTGTATTTTTGTTTGTGTTATATACATCTGCATTGCATACCACAGCTTTGAAGTTGCAAGTGCATACCGTACAGGTGAATTATTGCTGACTGTTATGACTCACCAGACAGACTAACTTTAATCAGTAATTAAAAGCACAGCTTGACAATTCCAATAGAGCTACAGAACATGCAGAGTTCGCCAAAGCTCTGCCCCACTTATTTATCGGACACAGAATGCTGCACAGCAAATATAATGTGCATTTGCTCAGGTCTAGAAACCAACTTCTTCATATAAGACGCTGTGATTTTAGTTTAGCTTTACTTTAACCTGTAAGCATAGTCAAGTTATGCTAATTAATATTCCATTCTTAGTTAAGTCTTTATATAGTGTAATATACAGTGTGAGTGTGAGAAACACTGGTGTATACACTATATAAAGATACAGTTGCTATTTTTACAGCTATGAGGCTTAGGGATCCTGGAATCTAAACAATCTGTTAGTCAATACAATATACTCTGCTTTACATATGTTTGGTATTTGGGTACACAGGTCCTTAAAAATGCCTTTAATGAGCATAGAAACCCCCAAGATACATGAAAATTAAAATACACATCCATTCTTTTAGGACTGAATCAAGCACAGATTTAGCTAGATGGTATCACCATACTATTTGCAAAGTTTTTTTTATTTTTTATTTTATAGCATTGCATGTAAGTGTATGGATTACATTTTTAAATTACAATAAAATAAAATTTAAAAACAAAAAAATAAATTAAATTTTATTGGTAGCTACTGATATTTTGGTTACCGAGGCGTTGGTAATTTTGGTACTATTATGATGAATTAATGTAGGATGTGTTTTTCATACAATTTCTTTAACAGTGGGGGTCATTTGCATAGCAAAAATTAGTTCATGCAAGATAAAGTCATCTATTTCTGTGTGCCTCTTTACACAATTACACAAGCATTGGTGGGTTGACAGGCTAATATCAACTGAGAAAGATTGGAAGCAAATTGAACACAACTGTATTGCAGTATTTTGTTTTAAGTTAATATTTGAAAAAGAGTTTACATTTACATAATGTTAGTAAATTGTAAAAGATTATAGTGTCAGATGATTGAATTTGTAATGCCAGGCTGTCTTTTAGCAGATATTAAATATATTGATTGTGGACAATTTGTTAGGTCACCTTTATCAGTGGCTTCAGCTCATAATTTGTTCAAGCAGTCTTGAGAGGCATAGGTGCTTTCTGAGGCTGCACCACTGATAGCAATGAGCATCCTCAGAAACAATCATTGTCTAGTCTGCCACTGCTAATAATAGAGTTTAGTAGGGGCAGCGGAAAAAAGGGAGGAAAAGGACCACACCAGGGCAAATGCCTGCAAGAGGAAAGTCACAATTATAAATATTTTATGGGTCACAAAAAGTGACACAAGAGATGCTGCTTGAGGCTTTATGAAAAAAACAGATTTAAAAAGCAAACACCCCTCCCAAATTAGGGAGAGCTGAATGTAAAGAAAGCCCCTCAACAGTGCACACTTTATAGTATCAGTGAATCAGGAACATAAGCTCATTAAAAGTATATCTTTAATGTAAACTCATTAAAAATACACACATAATATATTTATAAGGCATTAGAATACAATTTGTGAAGGGCAAGTTTGCGCAAAAATAACATGAGATCCTTCTCCCACATAAAGCGGTTTAAGGGCTCAGTGACAGAAAATGATAAACCTTTTTGAAGAACTGTTCAATGTGCCACTTTAAGGACATGTGAGGAAAGGTTGATTACCTGAAGGGAGTCCTTAGAATCGTCTAAAATGCTCTGCGTCGTCGATATTGTCCTCGGCGTTTGGGATTGTTGAAATATTGACCTTATTGAAGGGTATATCATACATAGGTACAAAACTGGCAATACAAACAAAGCATTGTTTACTCAGTACCCCTACCATGGAGTTGAGAACACATAAGCAAGAACAATACAGGATAAGTGGAAAATTGCAAACACAGTGTTCCTAACAGTTATTTTTATCTACCAGATAAACATAATAACCTATCTTCACGAGGTCGGAGTAAAGGATCCACACATTGTAACAAGGATAACACCCTACATGAATAAATTCTTTGTATATTTTAAATCGTCTGGCAGATATTAAGGGGGAGGGGGGATGAGTTTTTCACTTTATAGGAGGAAGGGGAAGGAGAGTCCTAAATTTGACTCAACAGTTTGGGTAGGGGATGTTGAAGGGTTGCACCATGAGTGTGTTAAAGTAACTGCTATAACTGGCTGACAGTTTTGGACAAAGCAAGTAGGGGGATTGTCTTCATGAGAGCAGAAGGTATTGGACCTGATTCAGAGATTGAAAATAAAAACTTAAAGTTACACCTGGGCTAAACCATGTTGATTTCAGGGGAGTCAAATTTCATTTGTTGCAACAGTATTATAGTTAAAAGGTGATGTTTCCCAGCTCAAGTCTAATTAGCATCAGGTATCTGTGTGCAATAAGTAAAAGCAAAGCATTCTCCCTGCATGCATAGAATAAAATTAACTTGACTCCCCCTGAAATTAACATGGTTTTGCCCAGGTGTAAATTTAAGTTCTTATTTTCAGCCTCTGAATCAGGCCCATTATGTCTAAGTGTTGATCGGGTTAATTTGTTGTGACTTAAAAGCTAACCAGGGAACCCAGGTATCTATACAGACTTCATATTAGTGAGCTTCATTAGATTCAATTTCATCCATGTTCATGTAGAAATCTATTTTGCGTAACCAGTCGAGAATAGTAGGTGGATGGGTAGATCTCCATCTGACAGGGATGACGGCTTTGGCTGCATTATTGAGATGGCTTAGAAGCGATTTTTATAGATGGAGGTAGGCATAGCAGTCCAATTGAGGATCCAAAAGAGGGGAGAATCTGGAATAGATTCTCCTAAGATGTTTTCTGATACTTTGGACACTTGTCCAAAATATTTGGATAGAAGGGCAAGACCACCAGATATGTAATAGGGATCCCACTAAGCCATGGCAGCGCCAACACTGATCGGACACACCTGGGAAGCACTTATGTAGTACCTCTGGGCTTCTGTACCATCTAGAGAGGATGTTGCAGTCTCTTTCCAGGACCTCTATACTCGGAGAACTTGATGTTAAGGATTGGAAAATCTTAGACCATTGGGACTCATCTATCAATTGGTTAAAATCCCGTTCCCATGACCGCAGGAAAAGGGAAGTAAATAGGTGTGTCTAGGGCGTTTAGAGGACAAGCATAGGTTTTCAAATAAGATTGGGGAGTTTAGAAACATAGCTGTTGATTCCCTACTGTGCAGATAGTGTCTAACCTGGACATAGTGCCAGAATTCAGAGTCTGGCAGCTGGAACTTGTCTTGAAGCTCCCCTAACGTCCTTACACCCTGAGACTGAACCAGCTGACCGAGACGGAAGACAGGTAAGTTCATGCCTGGGGGGGAAAGTGTATTAGCTAGGAAGGATCGCATAGGAGAGGCCAAGCTTTCAGGGTGAGCCCTAATGTGGGGTGGGAAGTTTTGGGAATATGTGGGAGCCATGGCATTATCGTGATGGGGACCCCCATATTTAGGCCTTCAAGGGCCACCCATTGTTTGTCTATAGGGTTCAGGGTCCATTCTAGAACTCTATTAATTGTATGGATTGATAATAAGTATGATATGAGGGAGCTGGAGCCCCCCATCCGATTTAGATCTAGATAAAACTTCCAATTTTAATCTAGGTTTTTTCCCATTCCAGAATAAAATTTTTAATCACTTTCTGAATCTCAGTAAACCATTGGTAAGGTATCGAGATGGGAAGCGCTTGCAAAAAGTAAAGAATTTTGGGTAAAGAGTTCATCTTAAGAATATTAATGCGTCCTAACCAGGAAAATGTGCCACCTGACCACCTGCGCAAGTCCGCTTTTAGTTTTGCAAGGAGGGTGGAGAAATTTAATGCGTATAGCCGCGTAGTATCAGAGGACAGGGTTACCCCCAAGTATTTAATGTGTGATGGGCTCCAGTGAAAGGGGAAGGAATTCTGTAATCCCTCAGTTTGACCGAGAGGCCGTTATGTTTAATGCTTCCTACTTGGCATAATTAATTTTAAAATTGAATAGGGAGCTAAACTAGGAAAATTCTTCCATCAGGTTAGGGAGTGTAGTGATTGGGTTTGTAAGTATGGCTAACAGGTCATCCGCAAAGAGGGCAAGTTTAAACTCTGTCTCGCCGACCCTGAGTCCCGCAATATTTTGGTTTCCCTGAATGGACCTGGCAAGAGCTTCCATACAAAGCACGAAAAGAAGCGGAGACAGAGGGCATCCTTGTCATGTGCCATTACGTATAATCACTGGTTGGGAAAGGGTATTATTAATTCTAATTCGTGCAGGCGGAAGCGAATAAAGGGCAAGGATCCGAGCTATACACTTAGGGCACATTTTTAATCGGAGTAGTATTTCAGATAAAAATGTCAAATCCACCCTATCAAATGCCTTTTCAGCGTCCATTGACAGGAGGATCATTGGGGTCTTCGCCTGCGTTGCATAGTGGATTAGGTCAATAACCTTTGTGGTGTTATCCCTGGCCTCACGACCAAGGACAAACCCCACTTGATCTGTATGGACCAGATCGGGAAGCAATGGTTGCAACCTGTTCGCCAGAAGCTTTGCATATAATTTGAGGTCAACATTTAATAATGATATTGGGTGATAATTAGCACATTGTTTAGGATCTTTGCCCTCCTTGCGGATGACCGTGATATGGGCCTCTAAACTTTGAGTGGGGAATAGAGTCTGGCTATTTATAGCATTGAAGGAGCAAAGGAGTAGGGGGATCAGTTTGTCTTTAAAGCACTTATAATATCCAATTGTAAACCCATCCATGCCAGGACTCTTACCATAAGGAGATGTTTTAATGGCTTCAGCCAGTTCAGTTTCTGTAAATGGTCTTTCTAGGATTTCTGCGTCATTGTCTATGAGTGACGGGAAGTTTAATTTTTCCAAATAAGCACGAATATTTTGTATCTGCCGGTCAAGGGCATCGGGGCTTGGGGACCTCTTAGATTATAAAGCTTCAAGTAATAGGACTGGAATACCGTAGCTATTCTTTCCGTGATATTGTGTATATCGCCATGTCGGTCGCATATAGAGTGGATATAGTTGGAACCTCTCTGGGCTTGCAGAGCATTGGCCAGCATCCTTCCTGGTTTGTTACTACATCTGAAAAACTTGTTGCGCCATTTACGATAAGTAGATTTAATTTTTATGTTAAGTAGATTATTTAGGGCTTGCCTAGCCTTAGTGAGTTCAGTTAGTACATTTCCTGACATAGTGGATTTGTGTTGGGTTTCTAAATATCTGATCTTATATAGAAGTTCCTCTCTCCATTCTATCTGTTGACGTTTAGCCTGTACTCCTAGCTGAATAAGTTTCCCCCGAATTACACACTTGTGCGCCTCCCAGACTATTGGGGCCGAAGTATCTGATGATCCGTTAAAGGATATGAATTCGTCAATGGCCTCTTCCACTTGGGAGTGTGAGATGGGATTTAATAGAAGATCTTCGTTTAATTTCCAATGCCAAGGCTTTGTACGTGCAAGGGGGAGTGTCACCTATAGAGAGATTGGAGCATGGTCTGACCATACAGATTGGCCTATGTGTGCATTACTCAGGAGATGTAGGTCTTTATGGCTAATAAATAGATAGTCAATCCGGGAGTAGGAGTTGTGGGGCGTAGAGTAGAATGTATAATCCCTACCGGATGGGTTGAGGAGTCTCCACGAATCGGTCAGCTGGTAGTCATGGAAAAGCTTACGGATCACTCGGAGGCTCCTCTCTGTGTGGGAAGTTTTGCCTGAGGTGGTGTCCAGATGCGGTGCCATGGCCCAGTTGAGATCTCCGCCTGGTATGACTATGCCCTCCAGAAATTCAGTAGCCTATTGGAGTACTTCAGTAAGTAAGGAGAGCTGTCCCTGGTTGGGGACATAAAGATTAACAAATGTGAAAAGTTAAGAGAAAATTTTACAGGAAAGCAACAAACATCGGCCTGTTGCAAGTCTATGTATCTTAATGTCCTGCAAAGGGAGACATTTGGAACACAGAATCGCCACACCTAGAAACTTCCCCTCTGGGTTATTACTTGTAAAGCAATAGGGATAATGATGGTTAGATCATTTCGGGGGAGAAGCCCCTTTCTTAAAGTGCGTTTCCTGTACAAACACTACATCTGCCCTTTCTTGTTTAAGGAAGTACAGTAATTTGGATATCTTTTCTGGAATATTAAGGCCCTTAGCATTTATAGACACAATCTTGAGGGAGTCAGCTATTAGGGAGGAGAAGAAATATGTGCTTGGGCCAATTAGCAGTATAGTACACAGAGCTTATTTGTATGCAGTGCAAAATGGTATATGAACAATTAGTATGGGGGTGGGGTGGAGGGGAAAGCGGACTAGGGTAGGTGGTAGAAGATAACTTTAAAGAAAACATAAAACCTTTACAATAGAATGAGTGTTATCTGAGAATACTCTTGAGAGACCGCGTCCAAATCCCTGCTAAAAAAAAGACAGGAGTCCGGAGAAACTAAAAACAAAAAGAAAAAGAGGCTAGTGGTGCGGGATTGCTTTCCCCACCAAGCCCGACGCTTACATTTCAAAAATACAATACAATAGTACAGACATGCAAACTTGTCTAAAACAGAAAACTTTGTTAGCTAGCATAATCAACCTAAATCTCTTGAGATCAAATAACGTCAAATATAAAATAAAGATAGGGATCGCAGGAGATCCAAAATAGGTTGAACTTGATGGACTGTTGTCTTTTTTCAACCTCATCAACTATGTAACTATCAACAATAAGGAACAGGATCTAACAGAAATGTACCAGGCTAATTGCTGAGGTAGAGGCAAAATGTTAATAAAATTTTTTCAAATAGACGGAATATCACTTTCTTTATCTTAAGAGGAAGAGTACCTAAAACATACCCATGGTAGTCCACATTTGAATTAACACAGACCGGTAGCGAGGGTAATTTTGGTACATAGAGTATGAAAGCGTATGAACATCCCAGGTATGAGCCTTTGTAACTTATCCTAACAGCTATACTTGTGAATATCATGTGCAAGGAAAGGTATGAGATTAACAGAGATTATACCAGACATTTAAAGTTAATATTTTCCTCTCCTAGCATCTATAGGCAAGAGGGCAGGAAACATGGATTGTCTATTGGGTTGAAGAAAGGATACATTCGGCTGTCTGGGAGAGATTTGCCCCACAGGAAAGAGACAGCCTCAGGGCTATCATCAAGGAAAGGGCAAACGTGTTGTAGTTTTGATCCCAAAGCCTTCAGTTAGCAGACCTTTTTGGAGATGAGGGTGGTGGAGGTGCCCGCTTTTTTTCCCCCAGACACTTTTTTCCACCGATTACCCATTGGAAGCGCCAGAGGAGACACAGGGGGAAGTTCCAGAGCTGTTCCAATTAGGTAGGCCAATCTTTTCAATGTTAAGGGCTGCACAGAAGTTGTCTACTTTGTCCAGCGTGTTGAGTGAGAAAAACCTGCCATTGCGGGCTACTTGAATGGACAGAGGGAAGCCCCACCTGTATTTAATCTCCTTTTTACATAGTTCATCTGTAAGAGGCTTCATTAGACGTCTCTGTTGGAGGGTCCTCCATGATAAATCTTGGAATATCTGTAACTTGTGGCCCTCAAACTCCACCTCATGTTGACCTTGCAGGCGCCGTAGAATTTCCTCCTTCTGGGCATAATAATGGAGTCTACAGATCACATCTCGGGGCCTTTCTGTAACTGGTCCTTTAAGTCGCAAAGCTCTGTGGGCCCTGTCAAACGCGATACAGGAGTTAGGGTCTAAGTCCAAGATTTCTCCAAAAATTTTATTAAGAACATCTAGAAGATTCTGTTGTAAGATGTCTTCTGGCAGACCTCTGATACGGAGATTATTTCTCCTCCCTCTGTTATTGAGGTCATCCAACTTCTCTTTCAGGGAGCAGATGCACTTAATTTGATGGGTGACCACCTCGCTAAATGATGCCATATGGTCAGCTGTAGCATCACGGCTTTTTTCAGATCATCCACTCTTGACGAAATTTGTGAGAGATCTTTCTGAATGGTGGCAACCTCGTGGTGTATTGAGTCTTGCAGTCGGCGCTCAATATCTGTAAGATCTTATTTAGTAGGCATTGCCCGTACATGGGCTAGTATTTCACCTACTTTCATTTTGAGATGATCTAGTTGAGAGAATCGAGGCTCCTCAGGACCAGTAGTGCTTTCCATCCCTTCTGAGCTAGTTGAACAGGAGGGGGATTGTGGAGTTTTACCGGCTTGTCTGGACGGAATACGGAGATAGGAACACAGATCCGATTGTGGGTTGGGGTCATGCTGGGACCAAGATTCCTTTTTTTGTGATTGGCGTCTGTCCCTTCCCATGAAGGCAAGATGGCTGATAAAAATTGCAGTAGAGAAGTTTGCAAGATTAGGCCATGCGTTAGGCTGGTGGGTCCGCCCACACCAGTGGTAAGTTACATAGTTAGGGCAAGTTGTGCAGCATCAGAATGTAGGGGTGCAGACCTGCTGAGGGGGGGAGGGGAATCTCCCTAGTGAAATTAGAAGTGTAATATTAAAGTTGCCTAAGGTGAGGAGACCAGAAGTTGGACATAACACTGGGGCTCTTTGAGAAGTGCTGCTCAGTTGAGCTGTAATACGCTATGAGCCCAGTAGGTGGTGCCCTTGCTCTGTAAGTGTCTTTTGCAATTCAAGGCTGATGAAATCTGATGGTCAAGTTGAATTAGCAATGAGCAGCAAAAGAAAAAAAGTATAGTATAGTAGAGTATAGATGATAATTTATGGAGCTTGGCCCATATAGATAGCACTTATAAGCAGAAAATAGGGATTGGATAAAAAGGTTCCTCTGGGAAGCCTCTCTGCTGGATGCTGGAGCTTAGCCCAGGGAGGCACTAATACCAGCGCGTGTAGGATTGAAAGAGGCTAACTGGGACCTCAGGGCATTACTATGGTTAAGATAGAGGTATGAGAGGAAAGGCAGAACTACAATTTTCCTTTGCTTGTGGCTGCTGATTATCTTTATAGGGTGCAGGGGGGATGATGAACAGCATGAGCGCCCTCTCTCCCCTCAATTCTTCACTCCCGATCACTAGAGTCCCAGTGAGGGGGACTTGGAACTGCAAATTGCAAGGGGGAAGTCCATGCACCTGCAATGACTCACAGACAGCTGGAAAGCCTCTATGCCGAGTAGAGCTGACCTCCTCCTTCCGCAGATGAAAGCTGCGATGGTACTGTGGATTAGCCGCAGGATCCCACAGCTGCGCTGATCTCTGTGGCGGATCTGGACTGCAGGGACCGCGTCTCTGCAATCCAACTCCGGCAGCCGCGCGGAAAACCAAAATGGCGGTCGGCTCCTGCTTCCCGCTTCTTCAATCTGCCGCAAGCTCCTGGGCTCTGTGCCAATATGTTCGGTGAACGGGTCCCAGGAGTGGAGATTGCTGGAGAAATCCTCCGCTGTGTTCCTCATCCAATTAATCCACCGGGGTATAGTGGAGCCGGGGGCACCGCGGCCCAGAAGGTAAGATGTGGCCTGTTTTCACTGGGGAGCCTCGGACCGCCGTGTAGCCTTCAAGCGGTGGTTCCGGTCCAGGCTCTGGGAAGTCAGAGAGGGTCTAGGTGAAGATTGGGTGGTTAGATGGGGATAGGGACCCCAAAAACTTAAAATTTTATTAGGATGGCTGAGGAGCTCCTGCAACACGTGTCCTCTCACTCCTGCAGCCAGACCATGCCTCGACCTTATGTTTTTTAATAAGTTTACATTAAAGATATACTTTTGGGGGGCGTGGCTTGGATCTCGAAGCGGGAAGACGTGGGCTCCATTAGCTCCGTCTTCTACTACCCCATTCCCGGTCTTTAACTCCTTTAGCCCTGCAATATCTACCTTACCTGCGGGCCAAAATCTTTCCCAACACGTACCTGGAGATCGGGTGAGCTTTAATAGCCTCAGGACTGCGGCTGCAGTCCCGACACTGTCTGCGGCCTGAGCTCCGGCAACGGGGGTGAAGTGTCTTCCGGAGGCCTGTGGACATCCGCAGCCCTCCTTCACGCTGGTGGCTGCCGACGCGGAGGATCCGAACCCCGCCGGAGGGAGGGGGTGGGGAACTGCCCTGCACGTGGAGCTTGTGGTGCTGGGGAGGCCTCTGTCGGCTCCCCACTGGAACCATCTGACCCTGCGGAGGCCAGAATATCGTTGGGATTGGCTGGGGACCGTGGACACCTGCTCTGTCCCTCGGGTGGACCCAGGCAGTGGAACTTGAACGGAGCCTGCTGCCAAGAAGGCAGCTTCGGTGCAACGCAGAGGCCGTCGGCCATCTTGAGAGGCGGCCCTTGAGAGGCAGATCCATATGCTGGTGAGGGAGCCGTGAACGGCACTGATGGTGTTTTTTGTTGTGAGCCTGCATCTATGAGCTTACTACCAATTGAGGCATAATCAGCCACAGAGGTGTGCCGCTTTCACCCTTCCCTACTCCTTGAGCTCTGCCTTGTATGACAACTGTGAGCTGCTGGACTCTCCCTCCATCTCTCCTGCTGTACCTGCCTACCCTAGTTGCCTTCTATAGCTGATCCTGGACGATCGTTTGGAATAGTTCCCTTGTACCTTCGTATTTCCTCCACCAGAGGGAGCCTGATGCCTATTTTTTCACCTCAAAGTCAAGAAAGTTTCCTTGCTCACCAACTCTCCACTGCAACTTAAATAATTGCCTGCTTTTTTGAGAAAACCTTCTTTTTGATCAAGTAAGAATGTAACCTACCCCTTTACATCCCTGGGTTACAACACCTGCTAATGCTTACCTAATTTCAGTCATACTATATACAGCATATCTTCATCAGCCACTTATCAGGATCCATCTTTGCATCTCTTGCCTCACTGGTAGTCCTTCGGGTCTTGCCTGCTATGCCTCCAAAACGAGCAAACCCCTCGCCCCTCCAGCCTCCTGTCAGGTTTCCACCGCGCTCCCCTCAGTTGCACCCTGCCAAGCAGCTGTCTAAAACCGCTACTTCTGCTGCATCCTCATCACCTTTATCATCAAGCGGAACCACTCCAGTGCCTGATATGACAACAGAATTAGACGCTGAGGCCCCTCTAACAGTGAAAACAATGCAACAACTGTTGTTGTCACTTAGAGCGGACATACAGGCTGATCTTAAAGTGTCCCTACAGGAGATTAGAGCGGATATTACAGAACTGGGTGAGAGAACGGATCACCTAGAAAACAAAATGGGTGAGCTGGTTCACTCACATAATGATCTCTTGGATGCCCAAGATTCGCTACAAAAAGAGGTGGATGCACTTAAACTTAAAGTTATCGATTTGGAGGATCGGACCCGGAGGAACAACATCAAAATCCGTGGCATCCCGGAGTCTATATCTACTCAAGATCTGCCGACGTATGTGAAGGAACTCTTCCGTAAATTGCTCCCTAATGCCCCTGACTCAGAGCTCTTGCTGGACAGAGTTCATCGGCTACCCAAGCCTAAGGTAGCTCCCCCATCGCAAGTTAGAGACGTCCTTATGAGAGTCCACTATTTTCACGTAAAGGAAAATATCTTGCGAGCTGCCCGTAACGATGAAGATTCCGAGATCCTACAGAACCTCCAAATATTCCCGGATCTGTCTGCTGCCACGCTTAACAGACGACGGGAACTGCGACCCATCACCACCGCCCTGCAAGCTCAAGGAATTCCATACCGCTGGGGCTTCCCGGTAAAGTTGTTGGTGCGATATTCTAATTCCCTACATACAATCTCAACAATGGAGGAAGGAATTTCTTTACTATCATCCTGGAATATTCAAGTTCAAGATCCTGGTCGGGCCCATCCGGCTCCGCTACGATCTGACTGGGCAACAGTGGTTTCTTCCAAGTGATGGTCCGTGAGTGACTGACCTTTCTAAGCCTATGCTTCACTGGATACTTTTTGCATTTTTTTGAAGTTTACTGTTATAATTGTAGGTGTGAGGGCTTGCCCGGTTCCGATGTCACAACTTAATTCTTCCTAGCACTGCTATAATACGCTTCTACGCAATACCCTACCTTAGGTACACAGTTAGTTGGTCGGTATATAGCGATGAAGTTGAGCGCTGCTTGGTGAAGTTGTTCGATTCTGGGGACTTTTGATTCCTAGTGTGGCATCGATTCCGGACAGGCTAATTCTGCATGGGCTTGGTTATTGTTTACATTCATGAGTGATACACTCCTTCTTGCATAATGTTTGTTAGATATGTTGTTTATATTTTTTCTTCTTTGATGCATGATCCCTGCTTGTTATAACCAGTACCCCAGGGATGTATATCTCCCCTGAGTGGGCCCGCCCCCACAATGTTTGTGTTGCCACACAGTCCTATGTGGCTCCCAGTCCGGCCCGATACACTGGGCATGTTTGGTTTTTCCCCTCCCCTACTATTTCCCTACCGTTCTTCTTTTTTTTCCCGGTATTCCCCTAGCTACCACTGGGCTTCAATTTATATGCTAGTTTCTTTAAAGCTCGCTTCCAGTAAGCATTCTACCCAACCTCCGATCAGCTATATTATATGCATTGCTCAACCAGGAAGATATGGTTAAACTGTTCACTTTAAATGTCAAGGGACTGAATTCCCCAATGAAGAGGAGAATAGCTTTGGCAAGCTTTCAAGCTCTTAGAGCGGATCTCGTGGTGCTCCAAGAAACGCACTTTCATGCTAAGTCCCCCCCTAGATTTACTAATCACAATTACCCCACCTGTTATACTTCAAATGGTCCTTATAAAAAGAACGGAGTGGCTATATTGATTCACTCTAGAGTTCACTTTGAACTTGTTTCCCAAACGTCAGACAAAAATGGTAGATATCTTATTATCATAGGTAAGCTTGAGTCTCGCTGGGTGACTATAGTGTCACTGTATGCCCCTAATACCTATCAACTGCCCTTTCTCCGTTACCTGCTAGAACGCATTCAAGCTCTTAGGAAGGGTCACCTTATCTTGTTAGGTGATTTTAACTTGGTTCCTGATCCACTCTTAGATAGAACTAGACAGGCTGGTAGTAATAAGAGCTCAGGGGTCGCCCACTCGGTTGCTTTTACAAAGTTAGTCAGAGAATTCGAGTTATACGACATGTGGAGAGTGCTGCACCCTGGAGAAAGAGATTACACCTTCTATTCCTCAGC
>WWET01006897.1:14674-26624 GCA_011038615.1 Limnodynastes dumerilii | reverse complement strand
GGCTGGATGCAGTACGAGGTCTCCTGGTTGGGACGTATAGCCGCTTTCAAGATGATGTTACTTCCCAAGATATTATATCATTTCAGGACCATACCTTATTCTCCCCCTGCCAGTCATATTAACAAATTACGTACCCTTATGACCTCTTATGTCTGGCGTAAACGCCCTCCCAGGGTGGCTAGCTCTCGGATGGTTCTTCCTCGAAAGGCTGGTGGTGTTCTATTACCCAATCTAGTCGGATATCAACAGGCGTGTATATTAGCCCAGATAAAGGATTGGACCCTTCCCCAGGGGTGAAGGTTTGGGTGGATTTGGAACGTGGGGTCAATCTTTACTATCCTCTATCAGACTTACTGTGGACGCCCCAACCTCTGAGGCCATCTGGTTCCCCTGTGCTATCGAGTATTTCGCGTAGTCTAAAGGTTTGGGATAATTGTGTCGTGGCGAACAGGTTGTTTTCCCTACCCTCTGCTAACATTTCTATTAGAGCTTTAACCCAATTGATTCCTCACTCCAACTTTGCGAACTGGACTGCGCATGGCATTATCACGTTAGATCAAATAGCGCAATCAAATGGGCTTTTCGCCTTTTCCTATTTACAATCTAAATTTAATCTCCCCAACACAGAACATTATAGATACTTGCAAATTTCTCATTGGTGGAATTCAATTAGTCGTAGGGGTAGCCGGCCATCGATGCCGCCTGAGCCTTTTCTCTCTAAATTGACAGCTCCTTTAACCAAGCATAATATAACTTTCTGGTATACTATCTTAGTCTTAGATAATTCCCTTCCCAAATCTCGGGCTCAGTTGGCTTGGGAGCTTGACTGCCAGACTACGTTCTCACCTGCTCAATGGGAACAGATCTTTACGCTTACGTTTAAAATATCTAAATGTATAGACCACTCGGAAAGGCAACTTAAGTTACTGCATCGCCTTTATCTCACGCCAACTCGTCTGCATAAAATATGGCCTGACCAATCTAGACACTGCTGGCGCCAGTGTGGAGAGATTGGAGACATATTCCATATATTTTGGGGGTGTCCCTTGATTCGCCCATTTTGGGAGGAGATAACTAATTTAATTACAGAGGTCTGTAACATTGAGATTTCACTGTCACCGCAAATAGCTCTGCTGCACTTATATCCCACTGAATTCACATCGGACTGCACGTACATTATTGGCCGTATCCTACTGGCCGCTAAAACCCAAATCGGACAATATTGGAAGTCCCAAACTATCCCCTCTATCACTGCAAAGGTCTCCTTCTGCCACGTGATGGAGATGCTTGATATCCCTTACTCCTCTAAGCCTACCTCTCCTAGGATGCTCTGGTATAGATGGACAGAAGTCATTGATAATAAATCTCGGGCGATACCTGACCCACCTCCTGCACTTTCTGAGTTCCATGAGAATCCAAGTTCGGAAGCAATGGTAGAAATTTGATTGCTTAGGTCAGTTACTAGCTGCTGAATTTCTTCTTCAATGGTCCCCGGGTAGCTCTTCCCCCCCCCCTTTATCCTAAACGTGGATATCACAGTTCTAATAATATTGATATGTTTATCTTTACAATGTCTATTGATAAGTATATGACGTGTACACTGTCAATTGTGATATTTAGGCTCCCTTTTCCTTTTCTTTTTACTGTATCCCCTTATTTTATATGTTTGAAAAACTCAATAAAAACTTAATGGTTAAAAAAAAAAAAAGATATACTTTTAATGAGCTTATGTTCCTGATTTCCTGATTCACTGATACTATACAGTGTGCATTGTTGAGGGGCTTTCTTTACATTCAGCTCTCCCTAGTTTGGGAGGGGTGTTTGCTTTTTAAATCCACTGCTAATAATACTCTGCAGCAGCAGCCCATACAATATCTGTGTCACTGGATACAGAAACTATGATAGTGATGTCAACAGCAACCTGTCAGACTGCTAAAAGAAAATAGTGGAGGAAACAACCGGAAGACAAGGAAGAGATGATGCCTGGGAAGACAAAAGTAAGTTTAAATTTAAGTTATTGGGTACAGGGGGAAGTAATTAGAATGTTTTAGAATTGGACAAACAGAACCCTGATATGGAGGCTAAATTATTTGCAATTACCCCATAATAAAAGTCTATATGATGCAGAAACCTACTATGAATTTGGAGGGAGGGTGGCTGTCGAGGCATTTTCTGGCAGATAATTTGAGCATAGATATACTAAGCTTTATTATGAAGTCTATAAAGTATATAAAAGAAGCTGTTTAATTCCATAGACAAAAAAAATAATTATCTTGTGGTTTAACACGTCTCCTTAAAGTTTCTCACACTGACACAAAATCAGACACCTTTGAAAATTTACCACTCAAACTACCCCAATTTATTGCTTGGATGAATGGAACCAATCGTTAGTTGGTTGTGGAGACTTGTTTATGCTACACAGCTGATCAGACCTTCAATTGCATGGACTGCTTGATTGTATTCCTGAGCGACAGCTAATGATAGTGCTGAATCTGCAGCTAGCCATAGGATGTAGTATTCTATATCTGTATTGCCTAAGAAATACATTCAATAAAAAGTACAATTTAATAATTGTTATTTAATTGCTTGTTTGAGCTTACAAATGTGTCTTTGCTTCTGTGCTAATTTAGGAAAAATGTTAAGATATGGTAAACACAAAGGTTTTTTTGACTATGTATATATACACACACAAACATACAATTACCAATATTAAATTGATTGTCAAAATAATATTGCTCAATTCTAAAAGAAAAAAAAAGATCCCATAAAGCCCTACTGGATGCCTAGATGCCTTAAGTTCACATCTTCCTACCTCTTTCACATCTTCAAAGCACTGTACACTGAGAGAGAGAGTTAAATATTCTCATGTGTGTCATATTAGTCTAATGCTGAAAATTTTACTGTACAGTTTATAAACATTGATATCTTCCTGCATAACTTATACAATTTAAAACAGAACAAACAGTAGTTGTTGCCAGCACATCCTCCACAATTCAAACAATATGCAGCAAATTCTATTAAAAGTCACTTATTCTATCATAAGTTATGGCACTGAACTGTCTTGTCCTGGTGTGTTGGTCTCAGGCTGCACACTGTCTGCTAGGTTGTGTGCATGTTCTAAGAAAAGGTCCTTCAAAACGCTTAACTCTTTAGTGAGTAACTTAATTTTAGCCTCCAGTCTTTCATTTTCCTCCTTCAACTGATTGACCCTCTGTAGTGTGTCTTGAGCTTTCTGTTTGCTCTTTAAGCGACTCTTTTTAACAGCCATATTGTTGCGCTCCCTGCGCTGTCGATACTCTTCACTACTACGATCCATCCGCTGAGACTTCTTGCAGCTTTTACTGGGAGGAGTAGCCTTACCCCCTCCTTCCGGATGTAATGGTACAAGTTGGGGAGTAGCTGGACTACCCAGATGGGCATCGCTTAGGCTGTCAGATGTAGTAGACGGGGATAGATTCATTGTTGAAGACCAATAATATTTAAGGCAATTGGAGGATGATATGCTGTAGGGGAATGAAGATAAATGTATTTACTAATCTAAATGTGTTAACTTCAAAACATACAGCTGAAAAAAGGATAAGCAACAAAATATACCTTAATTATCTCTTTCGCTGAGATAGATATATATATAGATATGTGTGTATATAAATACCCCCTGATGAAGTCAGACCCGACGAAACGCGTAGGGGCGGAGCTTGGGACCTTCCGATCGTTTGTTTACAAGCTATCAGCGGCACACGTGGACTCTCATACGCTGCACTGAAAAGTCTGCTGCCCAGAGAACCCGTTGTGCGGCGGCTACACGCACGCTTGCTTATCTGAATCATTAGTTTGATTCCACCAATATTGGTATGCCTTTTTATACCATTATTTGTTTATTTCTAATAAACCTATTACACCATGAAGCGCCTTCTCTCTGCCATACTTTCCTAGATCCTTACATCACAATTGCTTGAGGAATCAATTGTAAAGGGAAAAGAGCTGCGGTATTTGCAACGCTTTGGACGGTTGGAATACAGATACAAGAAAGGCACCCCAGCATGGTGGGGGGCGCCTCGTAGTGTGATACCGTTTATTCAAACAATGGCATAGACAACCAGCGCTTCTGCGCACCAAGAAAGCCTCGTGCCAGATAAAACCTTTGTTCAGAGCATATAAAATAATCTCAAACTGCGCTTGCTGTAGATGCGGTTTCTGCAATATTACCAGCGTCCTGGATAAAGTGCGGCCCTAAGCGTTTCGACACCATTAGACTTCGTCAGAGGGAGGGGGAGACTTGCAGGTGTCGTTCTTTTTATACTACTCGTCGGGAAGCTGAGTATTCTTGTTACAAACTATCAATTTTAAAAAACAACAACTTGGCAATTATAAAATGTATATTATTGTAACTGCATTAAGAACTTATTAAATTCACTTATAGGCAACAGGCTGTAAAGTGCAAAAATCGCTTGTATACAACTTCCTTGGTTGCCTAGGTAACAACAAACAATGATGCATGAAAAAATAGTGCCATAATATATTTTAAGGAGTTCAATTCACACTGACTTCCCAGTGATCTAACATCATAATAAAAAACAATGCTTATACAAACATTGGGCCAGATCCAGAAGATGTCATAAGTTATATTAACGTTGATATAATCAGAATAACCACAATAACCCTATATATGTTATCAACATTCACCTGAAGATACATTCTGTTTATAGTTGCTATATCCTTATTAAAAAAATAATAAAGACTATCATACAATAATATAATGACTATTAGCATCCTAATATAAATTAATTTAAACTTCATTAATTACAAACAATTAAAATTATATTTATTAAATATTAATTAAATTAGGATAAGGCTCAAATTTATTATGTTAAGGTATAAGGTCATTTAATTTGTAAAAATGGGGTAATTTCAAAATTTTCATTCATACCATGGGGTGTTCGTGTATCTAAAGTTATAATCCAAAAAGTTTCTCTTTAATTCAACATATTTTTTCTCTGTCCCCCCCAACATAGAAAACCCATTCAAGTGCTTTTATTTTGAGGGTATCTGGACAAAGCCAAACAATCTTACTTTCAAACTCTCATTTCTAATCAGGACTCTAACCCAAAACGCCTTTCTCGCACATTTAACTCCCTACTGAGCCCTCCTGTGCAAAATCCACCAACTACCATCAGTGCTCAAGATCTTACATTGTACTTTAAGGACAATATTGACAAAATAAGACTTGAATTGGCGTCCACCTCCTCCTCCTCCTCAGCTTACTACTCAGTCCCTTTTATCCACACCCAGGCATCATGTACTCATTCCAACCCACAAATGAAGAAATATTTGTTCTTTTCTGCTCTTCCCACTTTGCTACCTGTCCTCTTGATCCTGTTCCTTTACAGGTCAGTCGATGTCTATCTTCTGTGCTCATTCCTATCCTAACCACAATCTGCAATCTCTCGCTCTACTGGTATCTTCCCCTCTTTATTTAACCATGCACTGATTACCCCAATTCTGAAAAAACAAAACTCTGACCCCAACTCTCCCTCAAATTATCGTCCTATTTAACAACTTCCTTGCCCTGCAAAGCTTCTTGAAAGACTTGCCTACACTCGCCTTTCTAGCTTCCTCTCCTCACACAATCTTCTGGTTCCTCTTCAGTCAGGCTTTCGTTCCCGGCACTACACAGAAACTGCACTGACCAAGGTGGTCAATGACTTAATCACTGCAAAATCTAAAAGACACTACTCTCTTCTAATACTACTGGATCTTTCTGCTGCTTTTGATACTGTTGACCACTCTCTTCTCATACAAATGTTACAATCGCTGGGTATTCGGGACACAGCTCTTTCCTGGTTCACATCCTATTTATCTAATCGCTCTTTTAGTGTTCGCTTTTCTGGATCCACATCCCCTGCTCTTCCTCTATCTATTGGAGTACCGCAAGGCTCAGTGTTGGGTCCGTTGCTATTCTCTATGTATACAACTTCACTTGGACAGCTAATAAAGTCATTTGGATTTCAGTATCATCTCTATGCAGCTGATAAGCAAATCTACCTATCCACCCCTGATCTCTCACCTATTGTGTTGGCCCGTGTCACTGATTGCCTCTCTGCCATTTCTTCTTGGATGTCCTCATGTCATCTCAAACTTAATCTATCTAAAACTGAACTAATATTTCCACCTGTGAATAAAAGCTACCCACCTGGCCTCTCGATCTCTGTCGACAACACTGAAATAATCCCTACTCCTAAAGCTCGGTGCTTAGGTGTTACCCTAGACTTTGAACTGTCCTTTGTTCCCCATATACAATCTGTATCTAAATCCTGTTACATACATCTAAAAAACATTTTCAGAATACGCAAATATCTCACTCAAGGCACAGCAAAAACTCTAATTCATGCACTAATCATCTCCTGCATTGATTACTGTAACGCTCTCCTTATTGGACTTCCACAATATAGAATCACCCCACTACAGTCTATATTACAGCAGCAAGACTGATTTTCCTTGCCAAACGCTCTTCAAGAGCTTCTCCACTCTGTCAGTCTCTACATTGGTTACCAAGATCCTTTCGCTAACCTACAAGGCCATAAATATGACTGCACCTGCATACATATCCTCACTCATATCAAGATATATCCCAGCTCATGTTCTAAGATCCTCACAGGACATACAGCTCTCCTCCACACTAAACAAATGCTCTGATTCCCGGTTACAGGACTTCTCCCGGGCTGCACGCCCTCTCTGGAATAACCTTCCTCATCCACTAAGAATATCCTCTACTCTCCAAATTTTCAAACGCTCCCTCAAAATTCACCTCTTCAGACAAGCGTACCAAATTTCACAACCTACATAACATTTGTCTACACTATTATTTACAACAACTTTATTATATGACCATCAATTGATTAAACCAAACTTGTTTTCTTTCATTCTTTACTAATTTCTGTTACTAACACTGCTGTGTGACTGGATCATACAGAGCACTGAGCACTTTTACCATGAAATCTGGCTGTTCCGTTGTGTAATTTTATAGCACTTTCCCTCATGTATCAATTCCTAATATCCTATAGAGTGTAAGCCTGTGGCAGGGCCCTCTTATCCACCCAGTATATTACCACCCAGTCCTGTTAAAATGATTGTTAACCGCTACATGATAGCACTATATAAAAACCTGTTAATAAATAAATAAATATATAAATAATAGAGTGGTGACACTGTGAGAAATGTTGTGGAAGACTGTGATTTAACACATTGGGCTGGATCCAGACCTTGTTAAGTGCATGAACTTAGTTACACCTGGGCTAAACCATGTTGATTTCAAGGGGAGTCAAGTTAATTGTATTCTTTGCATACAGGGATATATCTTTGAATTGCTTACTGCACACAGATACTGACCAGCTTTACTATCACACAGTTATTTAGACTTGGGATAGGAAACATCACCTCTCAACTCTAATACTGTTTGCAGCAGATGAAATATGACTCCCCTGAAATCAACATGGTTTAGGCCAGGTGTAACTAAGTTCATGCACTTAACAAGGTCTGGATCCAGCCCATTATTTGTTATATTTCTTAAGTGTTCAAGAGCCCTGATTTTAAGCATTCTCTTCGTTTTGCCCACATATTTAAGGCCACAGCCACATTCTATCATATAAATCACGAATGTGGTTGTGCAGTTTATGTAGTCCAAAATGTGATATTTTTTAGTACCATCAGAGTTTGAAAAGTATTTTTTATATTTATCACAGTGATTGCAAACTTTGCATTTCCCACAGGGAAAAAACCCAATTGGTCTAAAACTGGATGGATTCACAATTGGTTCTATCAGTTTCAAATAACTGGGGGACAGGGAGGATTTAAGACTTTTAGCTTTTCTATATCGCAACTCTGCTTTCTCAGGACCAGATCTAATCTCAACACTTCCCAATGTTTGTTTAGAATATTATATTGTCCCACTTACTTCGTTATAATTGGTGACAAAAGGGACCAAAATGTCTTCAGAATTACTTTTAGTTTTGGGATTATATTCTAACAGAAAATTCCTATCTCTGCTTTTGGCCCTTGTACAGCTGGACTCTATAAGTTCTCTTGGATAATTACGTCCCAAGAATTTACTTTTATACGTTAATGATTGCTGGTCAAAGGTGGACACATCAGAACAATTACTCCGTAGTCTCACAAATTGAGAGCACGGTATATTAGTTTTCCACCTTTTAAGGTGCCAACTGTTAAACTCTAAATAGTTATTCAAATCAACGGGTTTAAAAAAGTGGAAGTAACTATTTTGTCATTTGTTGATGGAGCTTGAAGCATTAAATCTTAAAATTCAATTTCTTGTCCTCAAAATTTAGCTGTAAAAGTCAATCCAAACTCATTGGTATTTAATGAATCAATAAACAGTTCACATTTTTCCTTTGTATCCTCCCATACCAGCAACATATCGTCAATATATCTGGCAAATTTTTTTATTGGGGTTGAGTCAATATTGGGATATATATTTTTTCGCTCCCAGATTCCCATATATAGGTTGGCAAAACTGGGAGCGAAAACTGTCCCTATTGCGGTGCCATTTATCTGGTGGTAGTAGTCTCCATCAAAAACAAAATAATTACTACCCAAAATGAATTAAATACACATTAATAAGAATTCAACTTTTTCTTTGGTCAGTGTTTTATCCCCATCCAATGTCTCTTTCATTACTTCCAACCTTTTTTTATGAGGTATGGATGTATACAAAGACGATGCATCAATAGAACAGAAACATTAACTGGATACCCATGACAACTCTGACATTTGCTTCAACACCTGAGTGGAGTCCTTGATATAGGACTCCAACAAGGGAACATACTTTTTAACGTGTTGATCCACATACTCTGACACACGACACGAGACAGACCCAATCCCGAGACGATTGGCCGTCCTGGGGAATTGAGTCTGTTCTTGTGTACTTTTGGCAAATGATAAAACGTTGCAGTTCTGGGTGTTTTGTTTAACAAATAATTATATTCCTCATCAGAAAGGCACCCCATTTCCCTACCTTTTACTAGTAGCTCCGCTAGGGCCACTATATATTTGGAAGAGGGGTCTGTATCCAACAGTTTATAAAATTTGGTGTCTCCCAATTGCCTTGTTCATTAGTAGTAGAGGTACACTGGACAAATTAAATATTCCATTTATTAATTTAGTGCTCTCTTTTTGCACTGATTTTCTTTTTCCCTCTTCTGTGCTTAGATTTCTCTTTTGTTGTACCTTTTTCTGACTTATTAGGGGAGGACTCAAGGCTGTCGTCTGAGGTGTTCCTAAAAAAACGGCTGATGTTTTGGGTCTAACAATAAGAGCATGTTCTTTTGATGTGCCTGGTACTACTATTTCTTCTCCTTCATTGTTTGTAAGTGATTCAAATCTATTGGACACTACAAGTAGTATGTCCTCAGTAAGTGTTTTCATATTAGTCACTTGTTTTTTTTGTATGTGGAACTAGTTTCCAATTCTCAGGCTCCCCATCCTGTTTCCTTTGTTGGAAATTGGCATTATTAGCATTTTTATTTTTCCATATTTTTAAAGAAATGGGTTGTTTTTTATTCTTATTTTTGGCACCTGGGTTTGATTTATATTTAGGTTTGTCTTTAGTCCAATCTCTAATTTTACCTGATTGATAATCTATTTTATCTCGATAAAATTTGTCTGATTTGGTAGCTATAATTTTCTCTTCTATTTTGGTTACTTTCTCTTCTATAAATAATTTCTTCTCCATAAATGTCTTATTATTACCCAAAGGTTCAAATTTAATACTGAGTGACTTCAAGTCCTTTTCTATAGACAATAGTTGTTTTCAAAAATTAGTAATTTCAATAATTCATTAGAACAATCATCTAATATTCTATTCCATGCTGTCATAAATGCTTCACTCATTTCAGTATTAGTGGAATTTTTTTTTTAAATTCTCAAACCTCTCTGTACTTTTCTATTATCAATATATTTCTTTTTATTATCCCAATATAATTTTGTTTCTTTAATGAGTAGTTTTTCCAGAATGGACAAATCAAATCTCATTAGTTCATCCGTGTTCTGAACTTCCACGACTGCACTGGGGTGATTATCTACCTCAGCAAACCATTTCTCTAACTGTGCAGACCGCAGGTCAGACAAATTAGCATTTCTAAACAACATCTTAGGAGAACAACTGAAGACTTTAGTCAATAAGGCAGCTACCTACATTTCAGACAATCAATGCAAAACACAAGGATAGAAGCGCTCTATATTGCCATCACTGTTAGTCTCAAAAGTCAATATCTTTAGTCCATTAACATTAGATCCCTCATGGACCACGTCTTCCCCTCAGTGTGCTTGTCCTGAATCCAAGCAAGAAAATCTAAAAACAAAAGAACTTGGAGGGGGTGCATCATAGTGTGATACAGTTTATTCAAACAATGGCATAGACAATCAGCGCTTCCGCGCACCAAAAAAGCCTTGTACCAGATGAAAACTTTGTTCAGAGCACATAAAATAATCTCAAACTGCGCTTGCTGTAGATGCGGTTTCTGCAATATTACAAGCGTCCTGGATAAAGTGCGGCCGGACCTACGATCAGCTGTTTGGATCCGAGATCAGATTTACAAGTCTCCCACCCTACGCATTTCGCCACCATTAGACTTAGTCAGAGGGAGAGGGAGACTTGCAGGTGTTGTTCTATTTATACTTCTCGCCGGGAATCTGAGTATTCTTGTTAGAAACTATCAATTTAAAAAAAAAAAAAAACTTGGCAATTATAAAATGTATATTATTGTAACTGCATTAAGAACTTATTAAATTCACTTATAGGCAAGAGGCTGTAAAGTGCAAAAATCGCTTGTATACAACTTCCTTGGTTGCCTAGGTAACAACAAACAATGATGCATGAAAAAAATAGTGCCATAATATATTTTAAGGAGTTCAATTCACACTGACTTCCCAGTGATCTAACATCATAATAAAAAACAATGCTTATACAAACATTGGGCCAGATCCAGAACAATGTCCCTCGGCGGAAATACGTCCGTCAGATGCCGATAACAGTTAACAGTTTAAGACCGCATATATGCAATCTACGTAACGAAACGATACGTAGATTACGTAAAATAGTTACAAAGCATGCGCAGTAACTGTTATCGGCATCTGACGGACGTGTTTCAGCAGAGGGACGTTGTTCTGGATCCGGCCCATTTACTGGCACAATACAGGGCAAACATAGTAAGATGTCATAAGTTATATTAACGTTGATATAATCAGAATAACCACAATAACCCTATATATGTTATCAACATTCACCTGAAGATACATTATATGTTTATAGTTGCTATATCATTATTAAAAAATAATAAATACTATCATAAAATAATATAATCACTATTAGCACCTTGATATAAATTAATTCAAACTTAATTACAAACAATTAAAATATTAATAAAATTAGGATAAGGCTCAAATTTATTATGTTAAGGTATAAGGTCATTTAATTTGCAAAAATGGGGTAATTTCAAAATTTTCGTCGTTCAGACCGTGGGGTGTTAGTGTATCTAGTTATAATCCAAAAAGTTTCTCTTTTATTCAACATATTTTCTCTGTCCCCCCTCTGACATCTTTTTTAACCCATTCAAGGGCTTTTATTTTGAGGGTATCTGTCTTAGGGCCTCATTCATTAAGCTCGATTTGGGCTAAATCGCGTGATTTGGAGCTTAAAAATCGCCAAAGTGGATTAATTAAGCTCCAAATCACAAGATTTGATCGGTTTTTTTAATCGCGATCCCGACTTTTTTCCATTACAAACATAGAAAGTTTGTAATTCATTAAAGACTATTTCACCAAATCGTGGTGAAATCGCCTTTAAATCACAAAAAATAAAATCGCAAGTGGTTTTCATTTTTTGAGCCGATCGCGACCACCAAAAACACATGTCCGTATAACAGGACGGTCCCAGATG
>WWET01006896.1:43639-56613 GCA_011038615.1 Limnodynastes dumerilii | reverse complement strand
CAGCGTTACTATTACACTGTTATTTATACTTGGGATAGGAAACATCACCTCTCAACTCTATTACTGTTTGCAACAGATGAAATATGACTCCCCTGCAATCAACATGGTTAAGCACAGGAGTTACATTCTTACCTAAGTATTTTTCATCTTACGAGTGTAGTTATCCGTGTTTAGCTGCTACGCATGTGTAGTAACTATTTTAAGCTATGTACGTACCATTTTGATTCCTGATTGTGTACATGCAGTCTTTAAAGATGGATAACTACGCTTGTAAATTGAAAAATACTTAGGTAAGAATCTGGTTCTTAATTTCAAGCTCCTTCTTAAGTCTAAATCAGGTCTAAAGAAACTCCAAACATATTTGTTTTCCTTGGGGCTATTAACACTATTATTATTAAACATAATTTAAAAAATATAAAAAAAAAAATATTATATTGTCTCCATCAATAAACCGCAACTATGGGTAACAAATAGGTCAAACAATCTACAAAGAGGAAGCACATATAAAGGACTGTGTCGTAATATCCAGGAATCCAGCATTGGCAAACACCGAGGAGATTGTGACACACAGGGACACAGTATAAAGAGCTCCCGTGTACTTGTGTAACTTCATTGTATCATAGCCGGAAGAAGAAAATATTATATTCCAGGTATGCTCTAGGGCAAGGGATTATATATAATGAGATTTATACAATTAATTAATTGTTCAATTATCTGCAATTAAGTTTGAAGGGAGAAATATTATCCAAAAACTGCATTGAGATTGTTTACCAATGATTAATGACAGGAGATGTTCCTTTGTTGCACGGTGTGTTTTGATTGTAGGTTATTAGTAGACTATATTGGTTGTAGGTTATTAGTAGACTATATTGGTTGTAGGTTATTTGTAGACTATATTGGCTGTAGGTTATTAGTAGACTATATTGGTTGTAGGCTATTTGTAGACTATGCTGGAGCACTATGAGTATGTGATTTATGACCAATAACAATGTTGTTTTGTCTCAGCTCCTCAGGTCTGAGATGTGGGGTCCTCTCGTCGCCTTCACCCTCTTTTTGTTCCTTGAGCGGGGTCACCAGGCTGATGTTGGGGTGCCCAGGAACCAGGCCAATAGTAAGCGATATAATGACTGTCACCAAGGAGAAATTCCACTAAGACCTTTTCATACACTTATAATAACACCTATGTTATAAAAGTATATAGTGCAAGTAGGTATAGATAAATAATAATAAAATAAGACCTTCTGGTGAATAAGATCTTTATCTTTCAGTCATTGGCTGCATCAGTACCTGTCACCCCCACGACTGCTCGGACCTGCATTCCCAGGGACTGACAGCAGATGGCGTGTATCTGATATACCCTGGGGGAGATCACTCTCCTGCTGTGCCTGTGTACTGTGACATGACCAGTAAGGACGGACCATGGACAGTAAGTAGAAAACATAAGGGTTGTGTGGGGTCTATATAGGGCTCTACAGCAACAGTAACCAACTCTGCATTGACACAGAACACAACCAGAGGCATTTTAGGAAATGAATATGTCCACGAGTGGCCCCCTTTCTCTGCTTCCCTTACAAACCCATCTCAGGATGTCTCACACATAGAGATATGTAAATTTATTGATAAAGAAAGAGTAGTGACACTTTTCTCGGGCACATAAGATCACTCATGTCGGGTAATGCACATAATTAAAAAATAACAAAAAATATTATTTAAACTTCACTTTTTAATAATGATAATAAAAGTTATTTTTTTTGTGCATTATCTTGTGTGCCCCAGAAAAGTACTTTTCCTTTTTCAATGAACTAATCCTGGTTTTAGTGCGTTGGTTCCCCACCACATGTTAATTAATAAAGATACTAAGCTTAAAATAGATTTAAAGAACACTAATAGTTCTTATACCTTGTACGGGAAAATTTCTCTATATTGCCAGACAGAGATATGTGTAAGGGCCCACTCTGGGGCAGAAAGTCCTAATAGACTTAATTATACAGTCAAATTAAACCGAATGACATTGGTTTTACTGAATGACAGTTTAGTGACAGCACAGATCATACAGGTAGGAAGATGCTGTGTGACATAGGTGGGAATGATACAGGCAGGAAGATGCTGTGTGACATAGGTGGGAATGATACATGCAGGAAGATGCTGTGTGACATAGGTGGGAATGATACATGCAGGAAGATGCTGTGTGACATAGGTGGGAATGATACATGCAGGAAGATGCTGTGTGACATAGGTGGGAATGATACATGCAGGAAGATGCTGTGTGACATAGGTGGGAATGATACATGCAGGAAGATGCTGTGTGACATAGGTGGGAATGATACATGCAGGAAGATGCTGTGTGACATAGGTGGGAATGATACATGCAGGAAGATGCTGTGTGACATAGGTGGGAATGATACATGCAGGAAGATGCTGTGTGACATAGGTGGGAATGATACATGCAGGAAGATGCTGTGTGACATAGGTGGGAATGATACATGCAGGAAGATGCTGTGTGACATAGGTGGGAATGATACATGCAGGAAGATGCTGTGTGACATAGGTGGGAATGATACATGCAGGAAGATGCTGTGTGACATAGGTGGGAATGATACATGCAGGAAGATGCTGTGTGACATAGGTGGGAATGATACATGCAGGAAGATGCTGTGTGACATAGGTGGGAATGATACATGCAGGAAGATGCTGTGTGACATAGGTGGGAATGATACATGCAGGAAGATGCTGTGTGACATAGGTGGGAATGATACATGCAGGAAGATGCTGTGTGACATAGGTGGGAATGATACATGCAGGAAGATGCTGTGTGACATAGGTGGGAATGATACATGCAGGAAGATGCTGTGTGACATAGGTGGGAATGATACATGCAGGAAGATGCTGTGTGACATAGGTGGGAATGATACATGCAGGAAGATGCTGTGTGACATAGGTGGGAATGATACATGCAGGAAGATGCTGTGTGACATAGGTGGGAATGATACATGCAGGAAGATGCTGTGTGACATAGGTGGGAATGATACATGCAGGAAGATGCTGTGTGACATAGGTGGGAATGATACATGCAGGAAGATGCTGTGTGACATAGGTGGGAATGATACATGCAGGAAGATGCTGTGTGACATAGGTGGGAATGATACATGCAGGAAGATGCTGTGTGACATAGGTGGGAATGATACATGCAGGAAGATGCTGTGTGACATAGGTGGGAATGATACATGCAGGAAGATGCTGTGTGACATAGGTGGGAATGATACATGCAGGAAGATGCTGTGTGACATAGGTGGGAATGATACATGCAGGAAGATGCTGTGTGACATAGGTGGGAATGATACATGCAGGAAGATGCTGTGTGACATAGGTGGGAATGATACATGCAGGAAGATGCTGTGTGACATAGGTGGGAATGATACATGCAGGAAGATGCTGTGTGACATAGGTGGGAATGATACATGCAGGAAGATGCTGTGTGACATAGGTGGGAATGATACATGCAGGAAGATGCTGTGTGACATAGGTGGGAATGATACATGCAGGAAGATGCTGTGTGACATAGGTGGGAATGATACATGCAGGAAGATGCTGTGTGACATAGGTGGGAATGATACATGCAGGAAGATGCTGTGTGACATAGGTGGGAATGATACATGCAGGAAGATGCTGTGTGACATAGGTGGGAATGATACATGCAGGAAGATGCTGTGTGACATAGGTGGGAATGATACATGCAGGAAGATGCTGTGTGACATAGGTGGGAATGATACATGCAGGAAGATGCTGTGTGACATAGGTGGGAATGATACATGCAGGAAGATGCTGTGTGACATAGGTGGGAATGATACATGCAGGAAGATGCTGTGTGACATAGGTGGGAATGATACATGCAGGAAGATGCTGTGTGACATAGGTGGGAATGATACATGCAGGAAGATGCTGTGTGACATAGGTGGGAATGATACAGGCAGGAAGATGCTGTATGAATGATATAGGCAGTCTGGAGGGTAATCTTAATCTTCACTGATGTCCATAGTCCATCTGAGCCAGGTATCAATGTCTCTGACAGCAATGTGGGCAAATGGTGAAGGTGAGCTCAGCAAACACTGAGACAGAGCAGGCTGAAATCCTTGAGGTGGGATCGAGGATCAGGAAGAGGATTAGAGAGGGGGAGCATGCTAAAAGCGGAAGACCAATGGGCGGCCTCTAGTGGACAGAGAGTGAAATGCATGTCATTCATTGAAAACTCAGATTTCTCTGAGCTAAATAATGCTAGTCCATCTAGGGATGGGGTCTACATTTCAGCCCGGGCCCAGGACTACTACTAGTAGTTTCTCCCTGATGGTGGCCCTACTCAGGATATTGTGTGCATGAACTTGGGTGAAGGGTTATTGTCGAGGGGCCATGAACACTGCACACACTGCAGTCCTGCACAGAAGCACCACAACGTTGGCTATATCTTTGCAATAATCCTTAAAACAATTATAATTATAAAAAATTATTTCATTACCTTGGGCCTGATCCAGACCTTTGCCGATGCGCTGTGCTTACTAAAGCACAGCATATCGGTATGCATTCCCGACACCCCCCCTGTCCCAGCGCATTTACCCTTGCTTACGCCAGCTGAAGGCTACTCTAACTTCAGCCGGTGTAAGCGAGTGTAAATATGCTGGGACCAGAGCGTATTTAGTAAAACCCCTCCCTCCCTTATAACCCTACTTCGCCCCTCCTACCTACACTAACCTTTGCGTACTAATGGCAAAGAATGTCCCCTCAGCCATTACTACGCTGCTACTATGGACGCCCAATCCTAGATCGGGCTTTTCCGTAGTTACTCCTGCCAACATCTGGCCGGCGCATGCGCAGATCGGCTTTTCAGCCAATCTTCGTAGGTCTGGATCAGGCCCCTTGTCGCCACTTCTGCCTCTACCCACTCTCACAGGTCCCTGTCATGGAGCAGCGCTAGATTCCAATTCTATGGTTTCCAAAGTCCACAACCAACACTTCCAGTAGTCCCTGGATGTGGATTATTTCTTATAATCTGAAAAATTCATAATTGTAGAGAACATAAGATTCCATAATTAGCTAACAAATGAAACTACTGACCTCAAAAATGACCACTGTGTTTTCTACAATTTGTTTTCCCTTGATTACCTAAATCTTAAATTCACTTAACAGTCAATGATTAATAGCATAGTACTATTAAAACCTTAATATCTCAAGTCAGTGCAACAAAAGCTGACTATACACTACACAGTAATCAGGTTTTAGTAGCTTCATTGGTGAGGACTACTGATGTACGTAAAGGCTTCACATACGGAAGTGCCTAAGCACATCCATACTGTACGATTTAAATGCCTCACCCCACCTCTGAAGCGTAATTACGAGTGTCATATGGATGTTATGCCCCTTCATTCATACTTATGCTGTTGATACGATGCTTGTACATACGTTCAGAGTTACATGGGGTATCATCTGCCGTGCGCATGTGCAGTACATACAAAAACGCGTTTTTATGTCACCGGCTAGCATAAATACGCTAGCGTGCGTAGCTCAGGATCTACCCCAATGTGTGCGCACTGTGTGATATCCTCGACTGCCAGAGATTTATGTCCATTGTTGGTTATACCGTATGGCATAGTATGTAGCCGGCTTAAGCATTGGTACAGCAAATAGCTTAACAGATTCACTTCATCTCCAGGTGTTTCAGAAGAGGTTTGATGGCAGTGTAGACTTCTATCGTGGTTGGGAAGAATATAAGTCTGGATTTGGAAGAGTGGATGGAGAATATTGGTTGGGTAATGCTTTTATATTGCATCTAACTCTTCTGAACCATAACATATACCTTTTATAACTATAATTTATTTTCATTACCGTGTAAAGTGTATAGTGTCCAGTCTAGTCGTTAAAGGAACGTATATATGTTACGAGGCAACACATTCTCCTGTACCTGCAGGTCTGAGGACCATCCATCTCCTGACACAGAAGAAGTCTTATCGTCTACGCATCGATCTGGAGGATTTTGAGAATGAAACGCGTTATGTGACATATGACAGCTTTTCCCTCTCACGTTTGGCCGTCTCTCCTGAGGAAGATGGATACAGATTATATGTGGATGGGTTCAAAGAAGGTGACTTAACAAAGCGTGCTGGTAAGTAAATAAGAGAATATATGCAATAACTATCATTAATATGACTTCTCCAAGTGAGAAACCCAATAGAAAGACTCAGCTGATGCGTTTCATGTTCTTGCTATAAATGTAAGAGATAAAACAGCAGGTTCCAAACTTAGGGCTTAATTTACTAAAGGGGGTTTGATAAAACTGCCATTTTTAGAAGTTCTTAATGGCAATTTTAAAACTGACACATTTGTCATATCACAGACTCTGGTATCTGGGTATCTGAGTGAGTGTGGCCAATAAAGCCTTCTGATATTAACAACTATTAAGACGTCTAATGGAAAGATGCTCAACTGATTTCATTATTTTTACACAAATGCAAATGAATTCATAGCCGGTCAGAATGAAACTTACAAATATGCAATTAACTGCCCAGGAAAAAGATTCAGAGTGTTTCGGTAGCTCTGGGCAGTGCCATCCAGAAGTTAATGTGTTTGCATTGTAACTTCTCTCATTCATTTGAGAGATTCGTTTGGTTCATTCCTCTTTTCACTTACCTCTGTCCTCGTGGCTCATCTATGCCATGCACTGACTGTCTAATTTCTGGTAATTATGATGCAGTCATAGAGACCTGAAGTGTGCAGGCTTGCCGATTCGTACTTTCATCTTCCTCATCCACACCTACCGGTCATGATTCTGCTATATCCTCTCTGCACTTTATAGTTCCTTTGTTTATATTTTCTAGTCACATGACTCCTTTCAGTTCTAACACTGCTGGTGTGCACTCTTGCTACAGGCATGTCACAGGTGCTATTGATTGCCTTGCTAAACTCCTCACTCACCTGCACTATATAAGGGCCTGTCTGACATCACTTCCCTGTCAGAACAACAGATTGCTGATTCGTGTCCCCGAGCTCGCTCGTGAGTTCTGGCTCCCTGGTTCCTGGTTGTGATTCACTCCTCAGTTCCAGTATATCATTGAGCCTCCAGTTTCCTCTCACTGGTTCCTGCCTCTCTCTCTGTGTCCAGCTCCATTGTGTCATCATCCCTGGTCTCACTACTGCTGTGTCTCCTGGTTCCAGCACAGCTCCACCTGTAATCACATGCAGCTTCAACTGCAGTGTCTCCACTACCTGCACTACTGCTCCCAGCATTTTCTGCAGCCAGGGGTGGAACTACCATTGGTGCAACAGGTGCTGTGGCACCGGGGCCCCTGCTGATACAAGGGCCCACAGCCGCCAACACCGCACCGCCGAAGCTCCCCACCGGGTTACCTGGAATATCATCAGGGCCAAAGCATATTTTTTGCACCTGGGCCCACAACTGACTAGTTCCGCCACTGCCTGCAGCTACTACTTCTGCTCTCCGTGGATCCCGCCTCACTGTCTCTGCGTCTGTGTGCTTGGTCAGAGGGCCGCAACCTGCCCTATTTCTGCAGCCAAATCCATTCCCACCATAAGGGGCTCTGGTGAATACCTGGTCTGGGGTTAGACTCTGCACCTAAGGTCCTGCATGGTCCATTTCCGGACCGGCGCTGAGCTCGGTGAGTGACACTACCCTCATCTTCCTCATCCACACCCACCCTCATCTTCCTCATCCACACCCACCCTCATCTTCCTTATCCACACCCACCCTCATCTTTGTCATCCACACTTTAGTGAATGTGATAGGGAGGAAGGAGGAGAAAGGAAAGGACACTTGGGCGGGCCTGCACACGGCAAATCTCTATGACTGAAGTGGTCATACAGGCTTATCAGCAATCTGCCATCTTTTCCATCATATCCCCCTCTCTCTCTCCTGTAACTAGTTATTACCATTCTATCAATCTGTCCCTCTCTCTTTTGCTTTCACATAAAATGGCACCAAAGTGATAATGGTTTAGTAACTGAAGTCCTAAGTCTGTTTTTATTGTCTCCCACAGGAAACTCTTTGCCTGGTCACCACGGAATGATGTTCTCCACCCATGACAATGACAGAGATAACTACGTAAATAGCTGTGCAGTGTTGTATCATGGAGCCTTCTGGTATAACAAATGCCACGGTGCCAACCTCAATGGGAAGTATCTGAAGGGTGTCACGGAGGAGTATGCCACAGGTGTTGTGTGGGCTTCTTGGAAAGGAGCCTACTATTCATTAAAGAGGAGCGAGATGAAGATTGGACTGGCCCAGTAACGGCAAAGCATCCAGAAGCCAATCAGTATTAATGGATTATAGGCTGCATCTAGTACTAGAACCACAAGGTGGCGACTCTAACTAGAATCATCTTACTCAACTTGTAGAAAAATGTATCAATCACTAAATCTATAATAATTTAAAGTTTCACATTTATTACCAATTGATAAAAAGAAAGTATCCATAACACAATAATTAGCAGTTGGAAGGCTTAAAGTCCACTCAATTCTATAACTTCAGAAATTCTTAAAACACAATTTTTAAACAAGTTTTATTCCTGGGTTTAAATGAATATTATATTTAGCAAAAAAATTTTTACCAGTTGTTGTTACTTATCTCATTATTTAAGAGATCAATAAACCTCCTTTTTGATAATAAAACATGCTAGTTTGTATTTTAGTTTTAAACTGGACCAATCTATGTCGGACAGAGGGGAATGGGGATAGGCAGACTCGTGTTAAAACATTCTCACAGGTAAGTAGCAGAATATAATCTGCACTCATACAAGTACAACGTATTCTTCCTGTAGTTAAACAAATCAAACACCCTTAAATACATCCGAAGAAGATAAATCCACTGCCAGCTCTCCTTCTCAAAAAGCAGGTCTTGTGCACATAGTAATTAAGCATATTCTGAGACAGATGCTGGCTCCATAACTATAGGCTTCACTAATCCATACCTAGAAATGTATGCTAGGCAAATACATGACATTAGATCATCAAGTACTGGAACAAAGATCAAAGCCGGCTATTATCCAGAAGTCAGTATTGAATAAAGAAGGTCAGAGCTGACTACTATCCAGGAGAGATCAGCATTGAGTAAAGAAGGTCAGAGCTGGCTACTGTCCAGGTCCAGGAGAGGTCAGTATTGAGTAATGAAGGTCAGAGCTGGCTATTATCCAGGAGAGATCAGTATTGAAGAAGAAGGTCAGAGCTGGCTATTATCCAGGAGAGATCAGTATTGAAGAAGAAGGTCAGAGCTGGCTATTATCCAGGAGAGATCAGTATTGAAGAAGAAGGTCAGAGCTGGCTACTATCCAGGAGAGGGCCATATTGAGTAAAGAAAGTCAGAGCTGGCTATTATCCAGTAGAGGTCAGTATTGAGTAAAGAAGGTCAAGGCTTGCTACTATCCAGGAGAGGTCAGTATTGAGTAAAGACGGTCAGAGCTGGCTACTGTCCAGGAGAGGTCAGTATTGAGTAAAGAAGGTCAGAGCTGGCTACTGTCCAGGAGAGGTCAGTATTGAGAAAAGAAGGTCAAAGCTGACTACTATCCAGGAGAGGTCAGTATTGAGTAAAGAAGGTCAGGGAGGGTGGGTGGTTGCACATAAAATGTCATTAAAAAGTGGGAAAAGTAATGGGGGTGGCTACCAGTATAAAGGTAGAAAGGTCAGTGTAGGGACCAATATCTACGTGCGGACAAGATAAGGTAGAGTTCTGGATGCATAAGTGTATGTGCGTGAGGGGCCTTTCCACCTATGTATGGCTCTTATTAGTGGCCAAATGTACGGTACCGCACTGTACAGTCACACTGAGATAGTAAAGCTGGATCCGACCAAGCGTGTATAAATAGCACAAATTTAAATATACAGCAACTTAGTGAGACATTACCAAGAATTCCCAAACACATTTCTTTACATATAATAACTATCATTATAACTGGACCTAATAAAAAAAAACTCCATTAGTCGACCGCTCTTGAGGGTAACAAGAAGATCATTTGCTGTACACAGAGGAAAGACTTGTAAAGGATTGTGTCGCATTGTCTTCAGCCATCCAGCATTGTCGCACACCCAGGAGATTGTGACGCACAGGGCACAGTATAAAGAGCTCACCTGCACTTGTGTAACTTCATTGTCTCTTATTTGGAAAAGAAGATATTACATTCCAGGTACACCCTAAGGTAACAATACACTTATTATATATAATAGGATTTATACACATACAGCTTACTAAATGGTATAGATAAATATGTTGGAAGCTTCTGCTTCTTAGGTGTGGATATTTAGTAAATACCTACTATGCCTGTGTATTAAATCATTGGCGCTATCTACGTACCAGTTAGGTATTTTTAGTTGAAGGAGGTGGTGTAACAGGGAAGGGATGGGGTGTAATGGGGGGGGGGGGCAGGGAGAGGCAACGTCCGCGCAGACCTTGCACGGTTAGATAAGGTAGCCCTATGGCACTCGTAAGTGCTAAAAATGGTGGGTGGGATAGAGACAGGACGGGTGAGTAAGATGCGGATCCGTCTGCATCTAACTTACTCGTATCTGTGAATACGGTCTCTTATCCTCAAGTAAGTGTGTTATGTAAAGACGACATTGAGATTAGTAGCAGGAGCGGTTCCTCTGTTGCACAGTGTTTATTGGTTGTAGGCTATTTGTAGACTATGCTGGAGCACTGTGAGTATGTGAGTTATGACCTATAACAATGTTGTCTGGTCTCAGCTCCTCAGGTCTGAGATGTGGGATCCTCTCGTCCTTCGCACCATTCTTTTGCTCCTTGAGTGCAGTCACCAGGCTGCAATCGGGCCAATAGTAAGGCAGATAATGACTGTCACCAAGGAGAGATGTCATTGTCACCACTTAGACCTGTCTTATTATTAAATCAAATTGTTATTTACAGTAAGGAGACTAGTTATAGATGAACAGTAATAATAAGACGTTATGGTGAATAAGATGTTTATCTTCCAGTCATTGGCTGTATCAGCACCTGTCACCCCCATGACTGCTCGGACCTGCGTGTCCAGGGACTGACAGCAGATGGCGTGTATCTGATATACCCCGGGGGAGATCCCTCTCCTGCTGTACCTGTGTACTGCGATATGACCAGTAAGGACGGACCATGGACGGTAAGTAACATCACACAAGGGTTTCCTATTTGATAATACTTGAAGCTTCAGTATCAATTTAATCAGGAATGGGGGATTTATGGCCAGTTTACTTAGAGCGCTATAGATTTAAAAACTAACCAGACCAAGAAAATCAGGAAAATAACAGATGGAAAGGAAAGAGAGAAGAGTGGAGCTCTGGACAGATATAATGGGAATGTGTCTGAGTGGGGAACACAGGTGTAGACGTTTGATAGTCAGTGGGTTGAGAACTTAGAACCCTAAATGTTGGTGCTCAGTGGACTATTCTATGTGTTGTCCTACAGAGAGATGGTTGCACCTGGTTCTGAGTTCTGCTGATCTGTTTTCTCACCCAGGTGTTTCAGAAGAGGTTTGATGGCCGTGTGAGCTTCTATCGCGGTTGGGAAGAATATAAATCTGGATTTGGACGAGCGGATGGAGAATATTGGTTGGGTAATTCCTTCACTTTACATATTCCCTCATTATTATTCCTGTAGGAATGACATTCATGTAAAACTCCTCTTCTGCAATATCCAGGTTTGGAGAACATTCACCGTCTCACCCAGAAGAAGTCGTATCGTCTACAGGTCAACCTGGAGGACTTTGACAATGACAAACGTTATGTGCGATATAATTCCTTCTCTCTTTCCCCTCTGGCCATCAACCCCGAGGAGGATGGATATAAACTGCACATAGATGGATTCCAGGAGGGGGATCCGGCCAGACCTATGGGTAAGAGGCTAAAGCCACCAAAGCTCTAAGCTTAATTTTTATGGATCTGATTCACACTTAGGATAGAAATTGTGTACTTGGATGAAAATATGCATCGCAATTATACACAAGTGCAATGCAAGGATAGCAGCACACTCGTTCATGTTTTTCTGTGTGTAAGTATGGCGAACATAAAATTAGGAAAATACTTAGAATATGGCCCTTGAATCGTGCGTGAATTTGGGGACTTATTTTTTAGCCAAACGTTTAGCAGCACATACATTGCTGTTTTACTTGACTTATTATTTTAACTAGCATGCCTTTGTGTATTTTTAATAACAATTAATTATTTGAAAAAGTGAGAATAGAATAGACAATAACTTTAACTGTGCCATCAACAACCCCAAAAAAATAAAAATGAGATACATGCAAAAATATAATCCTGCAAAAAGGTTTTGTTGGGATTGATTATTTTTCAAATTTTCACTAAAATTTATTTAAACAAAATACTTAGATTTTTACAAATGTAGCATAAATTAGCAAATAACAAAAATGATGCATACTGGTATAAATAAGTCAAACATTGTAAAAATAAATACTAAAATGTTAGATTATTCCTATATTGAAAATAAACACACATAAGTGAAACAAAAGGCTACCTTGATGCTGTTGAAAGTATTTTATTAAAGTGTGTATGGACGCATGGACTTTCATATAGCACGACAGGTTTCTCTTGGCACGCCCATACTGTCTGTACATTGGTAGCCTAGGTGCAGCTCATTTGCAATAAGAGTCTTGCCCCTCTAGCCATGCATGCCGGCTATACTCGACCAGTGCCAATCCGTGAATCAGTTGTAAGTTTGATCACTATGTGTGTGAATCAGTCGGTTATGTTTTATGTGAGTATATTTGGGTTCTGGGTATTCCCAGTTTTAAAAATCATAAAAACACGCACGTAGATTGCAGATTCCACACTTACTTATGTGTGAATCCGGCCTGTGTTTCTAAAACAAATTATTCTAGTGAGAGAGATAGAATCACACACACATACACACATACATACACACACATACACATACACACACACACACACACACACACACACATACATACATACATACATAC